>JAKSZT010054477.1:3812209-3924278 GCA_026826555.1 Tolypeutes matacus
AAAAAAAAAAAATAGAAGGAAAAAGGAAGGGGGGAGGAAAATGGGAATAATAGCAATAGACCAGAAAGTAACAGAGAGAAACCAAAGATCCACACAGGTAAGCAGTCAAACAGAGCTAAGGGGGGTCAATGATTCCCCTAGGGTCCACGTGGATCCTTCCTGCCTACTTGTGTTTATCAATGAATTTCCCCACAGGGTTCTATATGTAGGTCCTGAAGCAGCTTTTAGCTATTAAACTAAATTAAAAAGAATTTATTTTTCAATTGTTGAGGTGACCTCACTTTTTTTTTTTTTTTTTTGATTTTTTTTTTATTAGCCAAATGCAGGACCCAAAATAATTCCTCTTCTAGACCAACCCCCTTACGGAAGGGACCCTAGCTGGGCCCGTGGAAATTAATCAAGCACGTCCCACTTTCCGGACTCCCCAGGTTAGCTGAAACTGATGTTAGTCAGTGAGGAGTGCTAAAGATGGCGGATTCCGCCCCTTCTGGTGCTGAGCTCCAGCGTCACTGGGCTGCTCAGTAAATCAGTTTTAGTGCAGATTCGCGTCTGCTCTCAGCCTAATGCTGCTTCAGGTCCGCTTATCTGCTCCCCAAAGCTATGGGGCGGTGCAGGCAGCCAGATCGATGTCTAAAAATATAAAATACCCTTCCCTGTCTTACAACCGAACCCTCCCTTCTTTGGGAAGTGTCCCTTCCTCTTGGCTCTGCAGTGGCCCTGGTCTTATTCCTGGGTGGCTAGGGAAATCAGCTGTGTTCCCCAACCAAAATCCCCCCTCCGGTTCACCGAGTGCTGACTAGCTTGTTTGCTCTGTTCACACAAGGTCCAAGGGGCGCCAGGCAGCCAGCTCCCCAGAAAGTAAAACTTTTTCGCCCCGCCCGTGGCTCAAAATGGCCGTTTTATTTTTTATTTTCGTAACCGCGGGGCTCAGCCGCCTGTGCCAACCTCCACCGTCAGCCTCAAAACTCACGAATCTCCGCCGTTCGGTCCACGCCTCCGATCCGCGCAGATAGATGTCCCAAGCCTCTCACTCCACGCGTGCACAGCACAGACCCCCGGGCAGGACCCCGTCCCCAATCCGCCTTGCTCTGGGAGCTTGCAGTGTGTGCCCTCCTACACCAACGCCATCTTCCTCGCTAATTTAGACATTATTTTTGTACTAACTTCTTTTAGGTCCCTTATTTCTCCAAAAAAAAAAGGTTACTTAAAAAAAAAATTAACTTAGTTTACTCACTAAAATCCACCTCAAAACCTGCAGAGAGAAGCCTACAGGGTAATTGATTGATGAACACAGGCAGACTGAGAGGCTCCACTAGGGCCCAAGAAGGAACGTGGTTCTTCCTTAGCTTTGTTTGACTGCTTGTTTGTGTGTTTGTTTGGGGTTTTTTGTTATTGCTGTCTGTTTGTTTCTTGCTTTTCTTTCCTCTTTCTTCACCCCCTTCCCCTGACTTTTTTTAAAATTAGGTGCTGCTAGCTTGTTTCTTCTTTGCTGTGCTTCTTCTTCCTTGATTTCCCATTTTCTGTGTATATTGATTTTTGTCTACCAACACTATCTCTTTTCCTTCCTTCATCCCTCTATCTTCTGCTTTCTGTTGTGGTTCATACATTCCACCTTTTTTCATTAGTCCTCAACTTCACTGGTTTTGATTTTTGTCTTGTCTATTCTGTTTTTATTTTTATTTTTTAACTTTTTCCTTTCAGACCTTTCTTCACTCTTTCTCTCTTTCCTCATCATTTGGGCCTTTTAAATCATTCTATATATTTTTCTCTATTTGGTTTCCCATTCCATTATAGGTACTCCACTTTTTTTCCCCTATTACTCTACACTGCTTACATGAGTTAAATATTCATTTTACTAAGTCTTATATGGACACTTTTCTAACTTTATTGTTAGTACTATTATCCTTTTTCCTTTCTTACCTCTTTCGATTTCTCTGGCCCTAATCTTGTTCCTTCAAGGGAACATAGAAAACAGCAAGGAAATAGAACAAGAAGAACAAAGTGTCAAAGAGAAAATTTAACACACATATAAAACCACCAGCTAAATAACACTCTAAAGCAGAGAGAGAAGCTAATCAACTGAATAAACCCATCAAGATAAAATTATGACCAGAGGGCAACAAAAAATTACAAATCATACTGAGAAACAGGAAGATATGGACCAGTCCAATGAACAAACTAAAAACCAGGATGAGATGGAGAACATCAAACAACTAATCAAAGCTGTCCAAACAAATATCATGGATGAACTTAATGAAGTGAAGGAAGAGATTAAGGATATTAAGAAAACACTGGGGAGATGGATGTGGCTCAAATGGTTGGGCGTCCATCTCCCATATGGAGAGACCTGGGTCTGATCCCCGGAATCTCCCAGTTAAAAAAAAAAAAAAAAAAAAAAAACACTGGGAGAACATATTGAAGAAATTGTAAACAAACATAAAAAGATAACAGATATGAAGGTGATGAATGGCACAATCCAAAAAATCAAAAAGACACTGGAATCACATAACAGAAGATTTGAACAGGCAGAAGACAGAATAAGTGATGTGGAAGACAGTCATCTTTAATCAAACAGATAGTAGAACAGATAGATAAAAAGATAGGAAAAAAATCCAGTAGGGACTTAGGGATTTAAATGACAACATAAAACTCACAACATACACATTATAGGCATCCCAGAGGGAGAAGAGAAGGGAAAAGGAACAGAAGGAATGTTGAAGGAAATAAAGGCTGAAAACTTCCCAACCTATTGAGGGACATGGACGTCCATCTCCAGGAAGCAAGTGCACCCAACAGTATAAATCCCAACAGGCCTATTCCAAGACATATACTTGTCAAAATGTCCAATGCTAAAGACAAAGAGAAAATACTCAAGGCAGCAAGAGAAAAGAAAACCATTACATACAAGATTAAGTGCTGATTTCTCATCTGAAACCATGGAGGCAGGAAGACAGTGGTATGACATATTCAAGGCACTAAAAGAGAAAACTTCCAGCCACAAATTCTCTATTTAGCAAAGCTGGCATTCAAAAATGATGGAGAGTTCAAAATATTCACTGGTAAACAGATATTAAGAGAGTATGCCAATAAGAAACTTGCCCTTCAAGAAATGCTAAAGGAAGTTCTAAAGTTGAAAGGAAAAAACAGGAGAGAGAAAGTTGGAGGAGAGTGTAAGAAAAACTAAAAAGAGAAATAAAAACAACATATGACATACACGAACCCAAAGAAAATATTGCTGATGTAAGAAATTTCTTGAGAGTAATAACACTGAATGTTAATGGATTAAACTCACCAGTCAAGAGACACAGATTGGCAGAATGAATAAGGAAATATGAGCCATCTATAGTTGCCTACAAGAAACCCACCTTAGACCCAGAGATTCAAGGAGGCTGAAAGTGAATGGCTGGAAAACAATCTTACAAGCAAACAATAACTGAAAAAGGGTGGGAGTGGCTATACTAATATCGGGCAAAATAGACTTTAAATGCAAAACTATTGTAAGAGACAAAGGTGGACACTATATATTAGTAAAAGTGGTAATCTTTCAAGAGGGAAGAACAGTCATAAACATCTATGCACCTAATTAGGGAGCCTCAAAATATATGAAGCAAACACTGGAAAGACTAAGTGGAGACATAAATGCCTCTACAATTATAGTGGGGGATTTCAATACACATTTATCACCATTAGAACATCTAGACAGAGAATCCATAAAGAAACAAAGATTCTGAATAATACATTAGAGGAGCTGGATCTAATAGACATATACAGAACGCGACACCCAAATACAGCAGGGTATACACTCTTCTCTTTGCACATGGATCATACAGCAAGATAGACCACATGCTAGGCCACAGAACAACATTTGAGGAATTCAGAAAGATTGAGATTATACAAAGTAATTTTTCTGACCAAAATGGAATGAAATTGGAAATCACTAAGGGTGATAGAACCAGATTAGGCACAAAGATATGAAAGTGAAACTGCACACTCTTAGACAAACAGTGGGTCAAGGAGGAAATCTCAAAAGAAATCAGTAACTACCTTGAAATGAATGAAAATGACAACACAACTTATCAAAACCTATGGGATGCAGCCGAAGCTGTACTGGGAGAGAAATTCATAGCCATAAATGCATATATTAAAAAAGAAGAAAGAGCTAAATTTTAAGACCAAACTGCACACCTGGAGGAACTGGAAAAACAACAACAAACTAACCCCAAAGGGTGTGGAAAGAAGGAAATAACAAAGATTAGAGCAGAACTAAATGAAATAGAAAATAAGAAAGCACTAAAAAAATAAACAAAACCAAAAGTTGGATCTTCAAGAAGATCAATAAAATTGACAAACCTTTAGCTAGACTAAAAAAGAATAAAAGAAGATGCAAAAAAACAAAATACAAAATGAGGAAGGGGATATCACCATTGCCCCCACAGAAATAGAGTATCATAAGAGGATACTTTGAAAAATTATATGCCAAAAAGAATGACAATTTATAGGAAATGGACAAATTCCTAAAACTCACAAGCAGCCTACATCAATGAAAGAAGAAATTGATTAACTCAACAGTCCAATTACAACTAAAGAGATAGACTCAGTCATCAAGAACCTCCCAACTAAGAAGAGCCCAGGACAAGATGGCTTCACAGGAGAATTCTACCTACCATTCCAGAAAGAGCTAAAACCAATCCTGCTTAAGCTCTTCCAAAAAATTGAAGTAGAAAGAACAGTGCCTAACTCATGCTATGATGCCAACATTACCCTAATACTAAAGCCAAACAAAGATACCACAAGAAAGGAAAATTACAGACCAATCTCTAATGAACCTAGATGCTAAAATCCTCAACAAAATACTTGCTAATTGCATTTGACAACATATCAAAAGAATTATACACCATGACCAAATGGGTTTCATCCTGGGTATGCAAGGATGGTTCAACATAAGAAAATCAATCAATGTTATACACCACATAAACAGATTGAAAGAAAAATCACATGATCATCTCTATAGATGCAGAAAAAGGATTCAACAAAATACAGCACTCTTTCCAGATAAAAACTCTGCAAAAGATAGGAATAGAAGGAAACTTTCTGAACACGATAAAGGGTATATATGAAAAATCCAAAGCTAATATCATCTTCAATGGTGAAATCCTAAAAACCTTCCCTCTGAGATAGGGAACAAGACAAGGATGCCCACTATCACCACTCTTATTTAACATTGTCTTAGAAGTACTTGCTTGAGCACTGAGGCAAGAAAAAGATATAAAAGGCATATAAATTGGAAAAGAAGAAGTAAAAATTTCACTATTTGCAGATGACATGATCCTACATAGAAACCCCTGAGAAATCTACAACATTTCTAGAACTTATAAAGGAGTTCAGTAAAGTTGCAGGCTATAAGATCAATGCTCAAAAATCAGTAGCATTTCTGTACACCAGTAACAAGCAATCTGAGGAGGAAATCAAGAAAAAAAATACCATTTACAATAGTAACTAAAAGAATCAAATACCTAGGAATAAATTTAACTAAAAATGTAAAGGATTTATATACAGAAAATGACACAACACTGTTAAAAGAAATCAAAGAAGACTTAAATAAATGGAAGAATATTCCCTGTTCATGGATAGGAAGACTAAACATCACCAAGATGTCTATCCTACCCAAACTAATCTACAGATTTAATGCAATCCCAATAAAAATCAACACTGTATTTTTTTTTAATGAATTGGAAAAACAGTACAAAATTTATTTGGAAGGTTAAGAGGCCCTGAATCACCAAAGACGTATTGAAAAAGAAAAATGATGTTGGAGATATTACATTAGCTGACTTTAAAACATACTACAAAGCTACAGTGGTCAAAACTGCACGGTATTGACACAAGGATATACATACTGACCAATGGAACTGAACTGAGACTTCTGATATAGATCCTCACATATACAGTCATCTGATAGTTGACAAGACCACCAAGCCCACTCAGTTGGGAAAGAATGTCCTCTTCAACAAATGGTGCTTGAAGAACTGGATATCCATATCCAAAAGAATGAGAGAGGAACACCTTCTCACACCTTATACAAAAATCAACTCAAGATGGCTCAAAGTTAAATATAAGAGCCATGACCATAAAGTCCTTGGAAGATAATGTAGGCAAGCATCTACAGGACCTTGTAGTAGGAAATGGTTTCATGAACTTCACACCCAAAGCACGAGCAGCAAAAGAAAAAATAGATAAATGAGATCTCAAAATTAAAACGTTTTGCACCTCAAAGGACGTTATCAAGAAAATAAAAAGGCAGCCTACCCAATGGGAGAAAATATTAGGCAACCATATAACAGATAGGAGCCTAATATTTTGCATATATTTAAAAAATTTTCTACACCTCAAAAATAAAAACACAAACAACCCATTTAAAAAATGGGCAATTGACCTGAAAGACATTTCTCCAAGGAAGAAATACAACTGGCTAAAAAGCACATGAAAAGATGCTCAACAATGCTAGCTATTAGGGAAACGCACATCAAAACTATACTGAGATACCATCTTATATCCATTAGAATGGCAGATATTAAAAAAACAACAGGCTATAAGTGTTGGAGAGGATGTGGAGGAATGGGAACCCTCATCCACTGCTGGTGGGATTGTGGAATGGTCCAGCCACTGTGGAGGACAGTTTGGCGGTTCCTCAAAACACTAACTATAGATCTTCCATATGATCCAGTGATTCCACTGCTGGGTATATACCCAGAAGAATTGAAAGCAAAGACTAAAACAGAAATATGCACACCAATGTTCATAGTGGCATTATTCACAATTGTCAAAAGTTGGCATCAACCCAGGTGCCCATCAACAGATGAACGGATATACAAAATGTGGTATTTACATACAATGGAATATTACTCAGATGTAAAAAGGAATAAAGTGCTAACACATGGGATAACATGGATGAATCTTGAAGATCTTATGTTGAGTGAAGCAAGCCAGGCATTGAAGGGTGAACATTACATGACCTCACTGATAGGAACTAAGGAAATTGAGCAGTCTCAGAGAGCTATTGTCTGAAAGATAGGTTAACAAGAAAGAGAAAGAGAAGAGCCATTACCCATATGGACATAATCTATGGTAAAGTGATAGAGTGTAGTTACATATTTAAGGGATAGGACAGAAGGGTAGTGTTATTATTGGGTTGGGTGGTGCAGGGTTAACAGGTGGGTAGATTGGGAAGGATGGGTTAGAAGACCCAGGATACTGGGGGAAGAGTTGGGAAAGGGACCAGGTGAACACTTGGGATTTGTGGGTATGAGGTTGAAAGTACAGAGGTGGGAATGCTCTTATGGCAATATGACAAGGAAGAATCACAGGTTTAAGGTGTTTGTTGGGGGGGGGGCATTCAGAACTGGGCGCACCTGGAGCAGGCTTCAGTGGGTGTATCCGTGGGTGGAGACCCACATAACGAGTGGAAGTAGTTGAACTCCCAGCTTTGGGAGGACCAATTCGTTCAGAAATAGACAGGTGGGGGGTCTCTCAAGAACAGGGGCTGTTCCTAATAGGGGAGAACAAATCAGTGTGTCAAGACCTCTTGCTGCATGTAACTATGAATCTTGTCATCCAATGAGTCAAGCCAGGGGGTCGTCATGGGCACCAAGGGGATGGGGAGGGAGGAACAGAATAGATCAAACAGGGGGTATTTAGTGGTCAGTGGAAATGTTCTTCATTACCTTACAATGATGGACACAGGACATGGTAAATATCATCAAATTTATAAAAGTGTACAGTCCAAAATGTAAACCATACTGTAAACCATTGACAATGTTTAGTAGCTATGTTTCACTATTTGTATATCAGATATAAAAATGCTACCATCCACATATAAAAAGGTATTATTATGGGGGGGGGAGAAAAGCGGGGGAGGTTGAGTATATGAGAATCTCTTATATTCTGTATGTGACTTTGCTGTGACCTAAAACTTTTTTGAAAACAAAATGAAAAATTGTGAGTCACTGGGGAATGAGGGGGAAGGTGCCACAGTACAGACTGAACACCAGATATTGCAGTGATAAAAGGCAAAATGTCAACAACAAAAATTTTTTTTTAATTTTTTAAAATATTTTTCATTTTTTAAATACCCCAATCTGTTAATTTTATTTAAGTGTTCATGTATTTTATATCTCTTACATTTAAACTTATCATTATTATTTCATTTTCCTATTAATTGTATTTGGCTATTGTATTGCCTTCATCTTTAAAGAAGCCTTGGATCACAGAAGGGTTACAACCAGGGTGGGAGAAGATCGTTGGTGAAGGGTGTTGGGGATGGGGAATGCATGGGAGGAGGTTCACCTGAACGTACATATAAGGTATATAAAATTGTTCAAATGCCCACGTGGCATTGTCACAGTAGGTGAAGAATCTCTTAATAAATGAAAGTATACTGAATTCCCATCCTGGAGAGCTCTACCACATTTTCTATGGGAGCAGCAACAGTCCCTCAAGAGCAGGGGCATTGTCTGGCAAAAGAGGATGATCCACAGATGGGCCCTTGTTATTGATGACTAGCCTTATGAGTCTTTGCTCTTGAAATTGAAACTTAGCCTATTGTTATGGGGTGCCTAAGGTTTGCCTCCTGAAAGCCTCCTTGTTGTTCAAATGTGGCCTCTCTGTAAGCCAAACTCAGCATATGAATGCATTACCTTCCTCCCAGTGTGGGACATGACTCCTGAAGATGAGCCTCCCTGGCACCAAGGGATTGCTACCAAGTACCAACTAGCAATGCAACTGGAAAAAGACCTTGAATAAAAGGGGGAAAGGGTAAAGACAAATGAGTTTACATGGCTAAGAGACTTCAAAGTGAGTGGGGATGTAATCCCAGCGGTAATGCTTACGCATATCTCAGTAGGCCCTCACAGACTTACAAAGTGGATATCACCTCAAATAGATGGGCTCCTGAGGGCTCTGGAGACACCCAGATCCTATGTCAGGGTGGATAGCTCTGGAGTTTGGTGCCTTTCCAGTGGGCCCTACTTTGGAGTTTGTGCTCCTGAGAGTGACAGAGTTGGACTCAAATATGTGTTCCCTGCACATGGTTCATCTGTCCCTTATATTCAAACCTATACTTGGTGCTGGAGTTTGTAGGTGTACATCCAGAGACTAGAGTCTTTGGGCTGTCCATATGCCAGCTGGGCCCGGAATCTCGATGGAACTGCAACTCCTACTCTACCACCCAATGGACTCACCCAAGACACCTGGAAAGGAGATGATGATGGACAACGGCCATCCCAGGCAATGGAGAGAGTCTGCAGCTGCAGGCAGGATAATTCCAACCATCTTATCCATGGGATATAAGCCCCCTCTCAATTGGAGATGGAGTGGACATCACCATCCCAGACTCCTCAGAATTGGGGGAAGAGCTACAAACTAGAGTGGACTTACTGGTATTCTATTATAGACATACTGTGATTCAAGCAATGGAAGAAATTACAATATTAATGTGGAGTCAGTGGTCATTGGATGCTCTGGGGGCAGGGAGAGGGAAAAGGAGTTGTAATACAGGGGCTTTTTTGGGACTTGGGAATTGTCCTGAGTGACAGTGCAATGACAGATATAGGCCATTTTATATCATCATATAACATGCAGAACTGTGTGGGAGAGAGTTTGGTCTACAATGTGAACTATGGTCCATGCTTAATGGCAAAGCCCCAGGATATGTATATCCATTGCATGTGATGTGCCACACTAATGAAGGATGTTTATGTGGGAGGTTGTGGGAGGTGTGGGAGGTGTGGCATATGGAAATCCCTATATTTTTTGTGTAACATTTATGTAATCTAAGTATCTTTAAAAAAATTAATTAAAAAAAATTTTTTCATTTTTAAAAAGAAACCATTGCCCACCACAAGATCTTGAAGATGTTTCCCTACATTTTCTTCTAAGAGTTTTATGTTTGTAGCTTTTAAATTTACTTCTTTGATCCATTTTTAGTTAATTTTTATATAATGTATGAGATAGGTATCCTCCTCCTTTCTTTTGCATATGGATATCCAATTTTTCTAGTACCATTCCTGAACACTCATTTATCTTCCATTGGTCAATGCCAGCACCATGCTGTTTTTTACTACTGTAGCTAAGGTAATATGCTCTGTTAGGAAGTCAGTATTCTCCAACCTTGTTCTTCTTTATTAAGATTTGGCTATTGGGGACCTCTTACCTTCCAAATAAATTTGATAATTGACTTCCAGTTCTGTAAAAAAGGCTCTTGGAAGTTTTATTGGGATTGTATTGAATCTGTAGATAAATTTGGGTAGAATTGACATCTTAACAGACATTCATGAACATGGAATATCCTTCCATTTATTTAGGTCTTCTTTGTTTTTTTTTAGAAATGTTTTGTAGTTTTCCAAATACAAGTCCTTTATGTCCTTGGTTAAGTTTATTCCTAAATATTTGATTCTTTTATTCTATATTGTAAATGGGATTTTTTTTCCCCTGACTTCTTCCTCAGATTGCTTATTAGTACTATGTAGAAATTCTATTGATTTTTGTGTATTAATCTTCTATATTGCCACTTTGCTGAACTCATCTATTAGATCTAGTAGCTTTTTTGTGGAGTTTTTAGGATTTTCTAGATCTAGGATCATGTCAACAGCAAATAGTGAAAGTTTTACTTCTTCTTTTCCTATTTGGATGCCTTTTATTTCTCTTTGACACCTAATTGCTCTAGCTAGAATTTCTGGCACAATATTGAGTAACAGTGGTGATAGTGGGCATCCTTGTCTGGTTCCTGATCTCAGAAGGAAAGTTTTCAGTCTTTCTCCATTAAGTACAATGTCAGCTTTGAGTTTTTCATATATGCACTTTATCATGTTGAAAAAATTTCCCTCTATTCTTATCTTTTGTAGAGCTGTCATCAAGGAAGGATGTTGGATTTTGTTCACAGAAATAAAAAAGATCATAAGAGGATACTGTGAAAAACTATATGCCAAAAAACTAGACAATGTAGATGAAATAGACAAATCCCTAGAAACACATGTACAAACTACACTGACCCTAGAAGAAATAGAAGACCTCAACAACTCAATCACAAGTAAGGAGATTGAAACAGTCATCAAAAACTTTCCAAAGAAGCGGGCATCACCATCCCAGAATCCTCAGGATTGGGGCATGAATGATAGACTAAAGTAGATTTACTGGTATTCTATTATAGACTTATTGTGATTGGAAAAAATATCATTGATGTGGAAGCAGTGGCCACTAGAGGTTCTGAGGGCAGAGAGAGGGAAAACAGGTATAACATGGGCACATTTTCAGGACTTGGGAATCTTCCTGAATGACATTACAACAAATACAGACCATTATATATCTTGCCATAACCTACAGAATTGAGTGGGAGAGAGTGTAAACTATAATCCATGCTTAGTGGCAATGCTTCAGAATGTGTTTATCAATTGCAATAAATGTACCACACTAATGAAAGATGTTGCTAATTTGGGAAAATGTGGGAGGTGCGGGGAGTGGGGCATATGGGAATCCCCTATATATTCTCTGTAACATTTATATAATCTAAGCATCTTTTAAAAAATAAATGAAAAGACAAAAAAAAAATGGTAACACATAAAAAAGACTAATCTTCCGACTTAATAAACATGCACATGCAACCTAAAAAACAAACAAAAAAACTTCCCAAAGATAAAAAAGCCCAGGACCAGATGGCTTCACAGGTGAATTCTACCAATTATTCAAAGAAGAATTGATACCAATATTGCTCAAACTCTTCCAAAAAATAGAACCAGAGAGAAAGCTACCAAACTCATCCTATGAAGCCAACATCACCCTAATAACAAAGCCAGAAAAGGATAACATGAAAAAAGAAAAATACAGACCAATTTCTCTAATGGATATAGATGCAAAAATCCTCAACAAAATACTTGCTAATCAAATCCAACAGCACATTAAAAGCATTATAGATCATGATCTATAATTTTACCCCAGGTATGCAAGGGTAGTTCAACACAAGAAAATCAATCAATGTAATACATCACGTTACTAAATTGAGGAAGTTAAATCACATGATTATTGCCTTCTGCTTTTGTTTGCATGATTAATTTTATATACCATCCATTGGTTTTTCTTATTGGTAGTTTTTCCTCAAATTTAATAGTTTTTAAAATTTTCTACTCTTTAATTATTTTTTTCTCATGACCACATTTTTGATATATGAATCTTTATATATGAAATCCTTCTTTGTGCCTATATAGTTAAGCCATATTAAGGATTTACAGCAATAACAAGCTAATGCCTAGCACATTTTTAGGGCAGTCTGAATTTTAAAAATCATTGGCTAGGGGAGCAGATGTGGCTCAACCAGTTGGGCACCAGTCTCCAAAATGGGAGGTCCTGGGTTCAGTTCCCAGTGCCTCCTAAAGAAGACGAGCAAGACAGTGAGCTGATGCTGGCATGGTGAGCTGATGCAACGAGATGACACAACGAGGAAACAAAACAAATAGGGAGCAGATGTGGCTCAAGCAATTAGGCATCTCCCTCCCACATGGGAGGTCCCAGGTTCGGTTCTGGTGCCTCCTAAAAAAAAAAAAAAAGTCAGCTAAACACAAATGAGTACACAGTGAACAGACACAGAGAGCAGATGGTGAGTATAAACAATGGGGGGGGGTGGAATAAATACATAAATAAACCTTTAAAAAAATCATTGGCTATTTCCTTTGTTTTCTGATTTTGCTGTATTAACTATGATTTAGCTACTTTAATTTTCTCTAATGATTGTAATATTCACATAATTTTTAAAATTCTGTAATAGCAGTGTGTAAGTTTTTGAAAAATAAGCTTTAATCTCATGATCAACATCAAGTATGTATAATTTTGCCTACCAATTATATCCCAATGCAATTCAACTTTTTGTTATTTTTCCCATCTCTCTACTTTCTAATTTCAAATTATGGGCCCTGATTATCATCACTGGATTATGATTTTACTTCATGTATTTTAATTTATTTTCGAGTGTATTAACATATTTCCTATTATTAGTATAGTGCCTTTCCTCTCTTGAGTTCTTTCTTCACACTCATCTATTTGTCAGGTGACATGTCTGTTTAAGAAAGTTTTTCACAGGGACGTGAAGATGATAATGGGGTTTTCTTGAGGGTAGAGGAAGCCCATTTTTGCCTCCTTCCTAATTGGCCATTTTTTGCTCTCCCACAAGCTTTAGGTAAACCAGTCAATGATTATTTTTAATCTGGCACGTTTATTTTAGGGTTAACAATTCTTCATTAAAACAGACAATTTATTCATCAATATTATGTATTTCTAATTTTTGAGATTTGTGAATGTTGACACAGATTTTAAACCCGTGAAGTTGGAGGAACTAGCCTCATCCACAACCTAAATCATGACTAAGTTTGAAAGGTTGAAAATAGGATAGCACCCCAGACTATATTGTGTATATGGCAAGGTTCAACAAACTTTTTCTGTAAGGAGTAAGATTGTAAATATTTTAGGCTTTGTAGGACACAGTCTGTGACTCTCCTGTTGTTGAGTGGAAGCATCCATAGATAATACCTAAACGGATGTGGCTGTGTTCCAATAAAACTTTATTTTCAACAACAGGTGATGGGCCAGATTTGGCTCACAGGTAGTAGTTTGCCCATCCCTGCTATATGACACCACAATATTATGATGAAAATGAGATAATTATATCAAATAGACTATTATTGAATTTCTGTGTCTAACAAGACATTGAGATAGTTGAAATTTTCCAAAATGTAACTAAATTTTTCATATTTTAGTCATGTATATAACCTTGTCTGTAAATTGAATGTGGCCTTTGTTTGGGTACAAGTAGCTCAGCTACACTATATTGATTCCCAGCTTTTAGTGGAATTATAATGGAAAAGACATGGATGAGTTTCCCCTGGGACAATATGATGAGGATATTAAATTTTCCCTAATTAATATACTCAGTACTTATTCTCAAGGGAAAGAATCTTGGCTTGAGTATTGTCCATTGATAAGGGAAGCACTCTATGCACTATTAACTAATAAGCAGAAAAGGTTGAGATTAATATGAGATGGCAGCCAATCTAAACATGTACTTCCTGTGTGATTAGAAGGTACATTACAGTGCTCTGAAGGCAAGAGAAAGATAATATACCCTAACATTTGGTTTGAAGTAAGCCTCTGAAAGAAGTCCCTTATCTACTGGGTAAATCCTTTTATTAGACACATCCCATTAAGAAAATTCCTCAGATTTATTACTTTCCTACTGCTGTTGTAACACATTATCACTAACTTAGTGGCTTAAAACAAGTCAACTTTTTTATCTTACAATTCTGGAGGTTAGAAGTCAGAAATGGGTTTCACTGGGTTAAAAATCAAGGTGTCAACAAGGCTGAATTCCTTCTGAAGCCCTCGGGGAGAAGAATTCATTTCCTTGAATTCATTTTTTCCAGCTCCTAGAGACTGCCCATGTTGCTTGGCTCATGGTCACTTTGCTGCATCTTTAATGCTAACAACAGCAGGTCAAGTTCTTCTCATGTTGCAACAGAGAGGTCAATCACTCTGACCTCTTCAACTTTTAAATATCCTTGTGAATATATTGGTCCCACCCAGATAATCCAGCATAATCTCCCTATCTTAAAGTCATCTGATTTACAATCTTAATTCCCTTTTGCCATGCACCCTAACATATTCATAGGTTCTGAGTACCCAAAGGTTGACATATTTGGGAGGCCATTATTCCACTAATCATAAGGAACTAATTATGCATGAAGTAAAGTAAAATGAATTTAGCTTTCCCATAGACATGATAACGGGGCAGTCAGTCATTCTTGCCCCGTGTATTTTAAGAGCAAGGCCATGTATATTTGGAGAACTAAAGTATGCACTCTTGAAAAACAAATCCCTCAATAGTGTACCATATCATTTATGTAGTAGTTAAGAGCCTGGGCTTTGAAGCCAGAGAGCATGGGTTCAAATTCCAACACCACTATTTACTAGCTGTCTGACCTTGGATAAATCACTTAGCCCTATGCTTCACTTTATTCACCTGTAAAATGCAAATGGTAAAAGGTCTACCTTGTATGGAGCTGTTGCCGGTCAGATGCCGGTCAGCACCTGGGTCCATGAAAATGGTGCCACAGATGAGAAAGAATAAGACAAGAAGAGAAGAGACTGGGATCAGGGGACTCTCCGTCCAATATGGATAGAAGAGCCCAGCCACCTCATAGACATGGCTTTTATTCATTGTTTGGCAAATCAAAATACATGTGAACAGTTTCACCTGAGCTGAAATCAACAAATCTTAAAGGTCAATGACTCAGCTCTTTTACATTTCAAACATTGTCTCAGGCTGTTTCCCCACCCAGCTGGAGAGCTTGTTTATTATATTCCCAGGTGACCTGCTTTTCTGTCAGCAGTCAGCCTGAAACTCCATCATTTCCACTTTTTTATTAGTTAAAGCTCATAGGAACCACTATATAAGCCAATACAAGGTGACCTCCTGTCACACTTGTCTTCTTCCATAGGCTCTTGTGACTGTGCCTGTCTTAGGTTGTCCTCCTCTGAGGATCTTACCCGTCATTGACTAACCAGCCAAACTTTTGAGCTCTTACATGGAAGGCAATTTCATTAATATTTATGCTTCTTCAGGTTCCTTAACTGAATATTTTTTGTGCAGATAATTAGTATTAAGATTAAGGGGTTATTAGTAGAATCTTACTAAATAATGCCAAATTTAGTTTTTCTTGGCCAAACTTGTCAAGAGAAATGTTTTTATATGGTCTAATTTTTCAATTTTTCTATGAATATATGTTATTACTTTAGCCTGGACAATACAAACAAAATGCATATAACAATAATTCCTAATCCAATCCAAAATGATATTTGAACTGTTTTTTGTTTCCACCAGTGAAACGGCTGCACCAGCAGTTTCTTTCAATTTGTTTTGATACATGCTCAATGCCTTCTTTTGCAATTCTAAAAGATCTATAGAAACATTATGCTTATATCCAATCAAATGATTTTTCACTTCCTCCCAATCATGTTCACCATTATTATAAGCCAAAGGAGTAATACAAAAAGAACCTTCATTCCAATCACATTTAAGAGCTCTTAACAAGTTTAAATTATAAATTTGATTACCCAAATATATAATAGTTGTTTTAAGATCAGTCATATGATTATTCAGTTCCATATCAATGTGAGACTGGCTATGCCACATCTCACTTGCATCTTTATGCCAGTCCTTAACATATTGTTGATTCTGGACTCTTTGATGCAGTGCTGTGCCAATGAGAGCTGCAGCAGTTATGAAGCCAATCAGTCCCAAAATTTCTGTTATTAAAAGTCCAGGGAAGCGGCTGTGGCTCAGTCAGTGGGGCTCCCGTTTACCATATGGGAGGCCCCGGGTTCGGTTCCCGGGGCCTCCTGGTGAGGGCGGGCCCGCCCGCGCGGCGTGGTTGGCTGACCCAGCGAGCGCAGGCAGCAAGGGGGGGATAAATGAATAAATGAATAAAATCTTTAAAAAAAAAAAAAAAAAAAAAAAAGTCCAATCAGTCTTTTAGTTCTTTTCAAATAATGGTTGAGGAAATGCCACAGCAACTGGGATTCTGGAAACTGCTGCCAATGTCTGGTCATCTGAACCGGTAACCATAGTCCTTTTCTTCTTCTTGCTATAAAAAAAGAGTTTGATTTTCCTGCAAATATGAATTCTTAAAACATGTAAATAAGGAGCAATTGAAGCAACTACTGTTCCTTTCACCAAAAGTTACTGCTCCAATGATATAACTATAGGATCTCGTACACATACTGTAAAAAATTGAGTTTTCTTTTTTAAAATAGTAATATCAGTTTTGCTGCCTTGCCTTTCAAAAATTGGACCAGTTCCCAAAAATAATTTCCACAAATAACTTGGAGTTTTGTTAAGTTTAGTGTCCCATGGTTGTGGGATATATCTTCCTTGATTTTTCCAAATTATTGAGCTGTTAATAAATGCTGTATTACCAAAATTTCAAAAATAAGGATTACTGTTATTAGTAACTATGGTTGAATTATTAATGAACCAAGATATGGTTGTGTTTTTAATAGGTTTCAGTATCCCTTTAAGGGTCCGATCCTTTACAATTCCATAGGAATCATTAAACAACACAACCTCTGTAAGCCCATGACAAATATGCCATTTGTCATTAAGTAGTCTATTGTAAAAGAGACATGTAAGATTTACCATATTTTCTGGTTTATATGGCAAAGAAGGGAAAATGAGAACATAAATTTGAGTTTGATTTTTCTCTGTTAAAACTATCTGCCAGCCTAGCTACAAATTCAACGTAAGGTTCAGTATTTCTTTGAACAATTTTTGAAAATGATTGTACAGCCTGTCCAGGGGTGGAAATTCGTCGCCAGGCAGCTAGACAGCACAATAGAACTTGTACAATGGCAATATCATCATATTAAGCTTGGCAAGGATCTCCAGCCCATTGACCTATTCCTAATATTTGTTCAGCAATAATAGGCACTGGTGGATTTTGCTGTTGATTTCGTCGTGCTACAATATTAGCTTCATCAGCCCACCAAGTTTTAAATTGTAAAAATTCTGCTCGACTAAGAACAGCTCGAGCTAACAAATCCCAGTCCCAGGGTATTAATCTGTCTGCTTGTGCCATTCTTTCCACCAATCCTTGAGTATAAGGAGAATTTACACCATAGTGAGTGCATGCTTGTTTTAATTCTTTGATAGTTTTAAAAGGAATAGGAGCATGCTCATATTGTATACTCCCTTGGGGATTGTCAGCATCTACTGGAATTTGAGTTACTGTTACCGGAAAAGTAGAAAAAAGTTGCATAGCCTCTGAATCTCCTCCACTTCCCTGTGCTATACTTTTCATAATTGACGAGGATTGTGCTGGCACAAAAACAGAAACTTTAGAAGGGTCATCAAATGTTGTAAAAAATGGATCAGTAGATACCTTAGGAGGTGCAGACACCGGTTCAAAAGACAACAAATCATAACTTGGAGCAGACGGCATAACGACTGCTGGAAAAGCTCCATAAACTTCCTTTTTCTTTTCCTTCTTTTTATTAGACATGAGTCTATCTGTTTTTGCCAGTTCACTAACCCCCTCAGGTATATTTTCATCAAAATCACCATTAGCTTGTTCTGCTATAGGTCCAGCAATAGCAGTATCCTCTTTATAATCTTCATCTTCATCTGATTGTAAAGGTTCGAGAGCAACAGAAATAAGACTACACAAAGACATGAAGGGGAATTATTTCTCCGTTTTGATAAGCTCTTTTTAAAGCTTTCATCACTAACTTCCATTGTTCCAGGTTTAAAATATCCTGTCCTTGTGGCTGAAACCAATAACAATGTTTCTGCACAAGAAAAAAAAGTTCCTCAAAAACCGAGGATTTAACAGTTACACCGGTGCGTTTTAATAAAGTTGTTTTTTTATTGTGGGTAAAAATAAAAATTTTCACAATACATACCAACATTTGCAAAATGATATATAAATATATATGCATATATGTGCATTTGCTTACAAAAATGTTATTTATGTATATATATAAATATATTTTAAGAGGTGCTTAGATACCCAAAATATTACACGGAACCCACTGGGATTCCCATGTTGCCCACCTCCCACACCTCCCACCACATCCCACACAAACATCTCCCACAAGTGTGGCCCACCACCCTCAATGGACTTACACATCCTGGGGCCTTGCCACCAACCATAGACCACAGTTCACACCGTAGACAACACTCTCTCCCACACAGTTCTGAGTGGTGTCTGCGGACTTAAAATGGCCTACAGCCGTTGCCACAAAGGTACTCAGGACAACCTCCAAATCCCAAAGAAGTCCCTGTATTTCAACTGCTCGTCCCCTCCCTGCCCCAAAAGTGTCTAGTGGCCACTGGCTCCACCTCATTGTTATAATTTCTTCCATTGCTAGAATCACTCTAGAGAACTCTTCAAAGTTTGACTGCTGATTACCCATTACCCTGATGATTCCAAGGATGAAGCTTACCTTTTCTTTTTTCTTTTTCTTTTCAAACCGCTCTCAGGAGATCCTTGGTCCGCGCACTGAATGAAAGAAAAGTTTCGTTTTCAGGGTCCCTGTCCGGGCGCCATATGTTGCCGGTCAGATGCTGGTCAGGACCTGGGTCCGTGAAAACGGTGCCGCAGATGAGAAAGAAAGAATAAGACAAGAAGAGAAGAAAGACTGGGATCAGGGGACTCTCCGTCCGATATAGATAGAAGAGCCCAGCCACCTCATAGAGCATGGCTTTTATTCGTTGTTTGGCAAATCAAAATACATATGAACAGTTTCACCTGAGCTGAAATCAACAAATCTTAAAGGTCAATGACTCAGCTCTTTTACATTTCAAACATTGTCTCAGGTTGTTTCCCCATCCAGCTGGAGAGCGTGTTTATTATATTCCCAGGTGACCTGCTTTTCCGTCAGCAGTCAGCCTGAAACTCCATCAGGAGCTGCTGGGATGATAAGCTGAGACAGCACTTAAAGCTCCTAGAAGGATGCCTAGACTATGGAAAGGGGCACCATTACCCAGGAAAAAGCACAAGTGCCTGACATCTAAAAAGTTACTTATTTTTCCACTCAATTTTCTTTACATGAAGATTACAAAGAAGGTGATTGGGAGTGGGAAGAAAGGGTTTTCTAACTTTGATTGGGTGTTCATATTATTTTTCAGAGTGGAGTGAAGTCCTCCAAGTAAGATAATTCAAATCCATATTATTTTTCTTAATTCTGAGGCAGAAAAACAGATCGGTAGGCATGTTCCTCAGAGAAGAACAAGGTGGAAGTGCTGCATGAGACTGCTCCTCCATGAGACTGGCTTACATTCATTTATTGGGTACAGTATGACATATAGAGTGAAAGAATTTGAAATATTAGACTCCACCAGTTTTCTTGGTACCATGGACCACTATGACCTCCTCTCAGTCCCCAAATTATGCTTAAACATATTTAGCTAAAACCCTGCAGTGCCTTAATTTTAGGCAGTTAACAAATGTCAACAAATGGTTAATATCTATAGTTAGCCATAAATATCTATATTATCTCACTAATATAACTTCATACTTTAAAACAGTAACACATAGAAAAATTCATATCCTAAACAATATTTCCACAGAGTTCCTGTGCTAGAGGTCATTATAAGTGATGAAATAGAAAAGTGGGGAGTCCTTAAATAATCGGCGGACTGTATTTTACTAAACTGAGTTAAAGTCACAATATTTTTGTAAAAAAGATAGCATGCCTGTATTATTTTTTTCTACATTTTAATTTGAATTACGTGTACTGATCCTGAAAGATGATGGAAAACTACTATTATGCTAATTTTAGTGTTATTTATGTGTAGTCTTTCCAGTATCCTTACCAAGTAGTTTGTGGACTAAATGCTTTATATGCTTCTATTAGTTCCAAAAGTTAGATTGAAACAAAAAAAACATCATTTTATGTCATTTTTCATAGCTAAGTGGTATAGAAAATGTGTAAGGGAATAATATTTTTTGAGCAGCCCATATGCCCCAGACAACTTATTTCATTTAAGGCTCACAACAATCACTTAAGATATACATTATTATTGCGATTTACAAATTTAGAAAACAAGACCAAGAGGTTAAGCAATGAGACCAATTCAGACGACTAAGAAGCTGAATATGGATTCTTAAGTCTTCAACTCCAAGCCCATGTTCTAGTCTCTGCTTCCTTCAGACCCTGTTTATCAAAAATGAAGATGCTAGCCAGAGTGTTGCTCCCTGTAGCCAATCTTAAAATTCCAGTCTTTAATTGGAATTTTTCTGTGAATTTTAGAGCTGTAAATAGCACTCCATTTAATATGGCAGTAAACTATTAGAAAATCCTGCACACTGGCAGCAGTGGCATTTCTATCACTCTGCTTTCTAATTCAAACTATTACATGGATTTATATAGTGGGAATGACTGGATTATATGTGTGTGTCAGAGAGAGTCCAAAGAATTAAAATATGCACTTTCTTAGGAAGAAAAATTACATTCCCACAGAGCTCAATATTAAAAATTATTTAAAATAATACATATTTATCTGGCTTCTGAAATATTCTGCTAAAATTTTCAAGTAGAAGAAATCTACTATTTCTGTTTGGCCCAAATTCATCTAGTGACCATTTGCACTCATCAAAAAGGTCTAGAATGAATAGGGAAAGATTACAGTTAGCTTATTTCTACTCAGAATTTTATATGCTAACCAAATAAACAATTTCCCTTGCATGATATTTCCATTCTACTAAGGCTTTAAAGTCTTTCTGCTTTTGATTATCTCATTTTATTGAGCAAGTGCTTATTCCTTTCCCTGAAGAAAGAATTCTAGTTTTTCCACTTCAAAAGTCATCCACAATGTTCCGTAGTTGCTTATAGTCTAACATCTGGTATTTCTAAATAAAACAACAGAAAACCCCTTGAATCATAGTCTGAAGAACTAACTAGAATATCAAGTGGTGTAGAAACTGCATACTTCATGGAAGGAAAAAAACTTCCTGTTCACTATAAACGCTTTTTAGAGATCACGAACAATGCTTACGTTATTGTATCTGCGTGGGCCAGATTCTTGATGGCATTAAAGGCCTAACTGTTCTTCCATTGATGCACATGTGTAATTTCCCTTAGAGAAACTAAAACTGCGTCCCTTACCAAGATTACTCACTACCATACTCCTCTGTGTGGAGAGACAACAATTAGGGCAGAAAGCTAAGACTCAAACACTCACCACTGTCAGATGGTTCTGATCAATGTCTGAGAGCCTGATAGAACCTTACTATTAGGGAATTAAGCGAAATAACAGATTCCTCCTGGTTCCCCAGATCCTTCTCTTGGACAAAATGAGCAATTGCAAGTTCTTTTAGTTCCTTTTCTGAACTTGAGCCAATGAAATTACATACTATGATCCCATGAAACATAGATGAACTTCATACAGAAACTAGTCAGTAATGATCCACAGAATTCCTATATCCTTACCTAATGACTACATGTTAAATTCTAATAATGTAAAGATCTATTCTTTGTTCATTCAATATATTTTCTTGCCTACCAAAATAACCGGAGTCTGACAGAGCCTGTGTGTTTCACAGTCTCCAAGTACAATGACCACAAAATCAACGTGCAATAGTCAAACCCACCAGCCATACTGTGTGCCCCATCCTTCCTCCAGGTCATTCACCTGGTCCTCTAAAGCTACCTAGCTGTTCTTTCAGTTCTTCTTCTGGGTCACCACACCCTGTCTTCTTTCCTGTTTCTGGTGGATAAATTTGTTACTCTCCGCTTCTTTTTAGACAGCCTCTCTGTATGGACCCATGGCTTCCGCTGTGGGTGGTATTCATTAGGCTGGAACTGTGGTCTCTCTGGCTTCTGGAAAGTGGTATTGACTATACTCCCTGGAAATTTAAACTGCAAGCCTGGCTCCTGCCTCAATATGCAGGGTCCAGCCTCAGTCAGGACTCTAGTCTTCTTAATATAAAACAACTATCCTGTGACTGAGCAAAGCTATTTTTGGATTTGGAGGATCTCCATGGGACTTTAAGACTATCCATCATTGTACTGTCACATGAGATAAACTGTTGCCATTTTAAGGCAAAATAAAATTATTTTTATCAAATTGTACCCTTTTGGTCATTGTACCAAACTCACAACAACTGATAAAAACACTAACTGTTAGGAATTTACATGTTGGTTTCCGGTCTAAATACTCAGCTTAAGAACTTGATAAAAAATGTCTTTACGTTTCCCTCATGGCTGATCTTTCTACACCTGGGAGGTTTATATCTGTTTCCATCCAAGCCCTCACAATCACTAAACCTCTCTTATTTCACATCTTCCTTCATTTTTCCCTTCTTTCTTTTGTAAATGGCCAAACGCTGGGGACAGTTGTTGCAACAGAAATATCTTGTCCTCAGCCTACATACCCAATTGCCTCAGGGACTGGACTTTTGCTCTTCAATTCACCCAAATCCCACGTGTCCCAGAAGCTTTTTGCCCCTTTCCCCACTTAATCTTCTGGGTTGTTTGTTTTCTCCTCCTAAAGGAAATTGTCTGACTGCCTCCATTGCTTTGACTGGGTGTTCTAGAGAAATTTTTTGCCTGATGCTAAACCAACTCCTCGGGGGAATTTGCTAGCAAGAGGCACAAACATGGCTCTAAGAGGGTAGTTAGGTATAGAATAAAAGGTAACCACAAGTAAGGTAGTATGTTGGCATTGAACATGAGCCTGCTGAAATTTGGCAAAGCTGGACTAGCAACCATATATTTTTATTCAATTTACTGTGTGGTTTGGTTCTATAAATACCTATGTTATTTTTGTTTGAAATTTCTCTTTAAAACTTAGGGCCCCAGAAAGGGAATTATAAGTAAAATATTCTGCTTCTGGAAATCTTATGTTTGGGGCCAGGATTTGATCTAAAAGCATAAGGAAAAAAAGTGGTTGCTTACTTGTTTTTAGTGTGTTTTCCCTCCCTGGACATTGAAGTGTATTTTTAAAGAGAATTTATAAGTTTTCTTTCTATCTTATGATGTACTTGAGTAACTGAGAAACCAATATTTTCTGTTTCTGATGCCTAAGAAAAATTGAACTCTGTTAATAGTTGCCACATTTTTTGATTCATAGAATTTCAATCAAAAAGTTATGGTAATGATTAATGCAATTTAATGTATTCATTGGTGGAAGTTTTTCATATATATTCAGATTTTTCTGATGAGTGATTGGATCTGACTAAATGTGCTTCAAAATTGGAAGAAGTTAAGAATAGTTATGATAATATATGGAAGAAACACAGTAGTATAAGATAACTAAAATTTGGATGTACTTCCCTTGGGTAGAAGTGAAAGATATTTGTAACATTGATCTTCTTTGTATATAATTAAATCCTGCATTTGTATATCATTTTATATTGTTGCTAGTTTTTTATGTAATTAGTTCATTTGATACTCCTAACAAACTTGTGGTAGGTAATATTAAATCCATTTTTCAGATGAGGAAACAGAATAGAGAGGCTCTTTGACTTTGGATTAAGGTATTACAAGTAAAGACCACTGGCACCATTCATTCAACAAATAGTCAATGTGTCCCCACTATGTTCCTATCACTATTCTAAAAAGTGGGGATTTAGCAATAAAACAAAAATGTGGCAGAGCTCTCCAGGATGGGAATTCAGTATACTTTCATTTATTAAGAGATTCTTCACCTACTGTGACAATGCCACGTAGACATTTGAACAATTTTATATACCTTATATGTACGTTCAGGTGAACCTCCTCCCATGCATTGTCCATCCCCAACACCCCTCACCAACGATCTTCTCCCACTCTGGTTGTAACCCTTCTGTGATCCAAGGCTTCTTTAAAGATGAAGGCAATACAATAGCCAAATACAATTAATAGGAAAATGAAATAATAATGATAAGTTTAAATGTAAGAGATATAAAATACATGAACACAAATAAAATTAACAGATTGGGGTATTTAAAAAATGAAAAATATTTTAAAAAATTAAAAAAATGTTACCATTGGTGTTGTGACACTTTCAGATCATGAATGTTGCTCCATCAAATTGCTAAGGAGGTCAACTGGCAGCTAGAAACACTGTTCAGAGGTTCATATGCACCTCTTTAGGACAAAGGTCTTTTTCATCATTGTGTCCAGAGGTGATTGTTGTTATTTGTCTCAACAGGCAATTGGTACCAAAGATAAGTAGTTATGTGAGCCTTGAATAACTTATTAGTAGAGTAACACATAATTTATTGTCCAAACTAGGATACTTTTGATTATGAAATGGGAAGTTATTAGTAATTATACTGGTTCAAGAGGCACAAACTGAGGTCTGTCCCAGGTTAGTCAGAACTAACAGTCCCCCTACTTATGAGGTAGGTCCAGTCAATCAGATCACTAGAATACACCGTCCTAATTATTTTTAAAAATTCCAGTAGATTACTGATTTTAAAAGCTGACCTTCACTTTCAAAATCCCCAAATAAATGACCATATTTTAATTACTTCTGCATATACTTTCTTTCTCTTCCAATTGAATAAGAAATTGCCAGACTGAATCAATAGAAAGCTTTTGGTTACAAGATGCAAAAAAATCCAACTTAAATTTGCTCATTCGGTAAGTAGAATTTAATGTCTTCCATCTAGGTAGAGCTGGCTAATGTAAAGAAATTATCTAGTGGCCAAACAATGTTCCAAGAACCTGGTTTTGTTCCATTTTTTTATTCTGTGCTTCTTGATGTAGGTTTCATTGCAGGGAAGTATGCCTCATGATCCCCAAATGGCTGCCAACAACTCTCCATTCTATATTCTTCTGCATTAGCACCAAGTAGAAAAGCATTGTATTGTCTCAATATTTACAGAAAAAGTCCATGTATTTATGGTAGTTATGCTAGCTAAGATTATATGACCATCTCTGAGTCAGTTTCTGCAATTAGGAGGATGAAATGTGCCAATTGACTTAACCTAGGTCATGTGTTTCATCTTTTAAATCATGGATGTAGACAGCTTCTCTGGAATCTAAATGAAAATTAAGAGCTACTGGGAAGGAATACCCAATGGAATATGAGGAAGGGGTAGATATGAAAGCTGAGAAGGTATTAAAAACATGACTGCTACTCAGACATTATTCAATGTGAGATCTTTATTTTTTTTATGACATTAAAGTTTTCAATTCATACACTTGTTCTATAAAGACATTACAGTATCTCTTGTAATTGAGGAAGTATCAAATAGACAATTTGTTAATAAACACAATGTTTACCATAATTTTCTTGGCAGAAATTATGGTATGTTACTTTGGAAATTCTTATAGTAAACAGTAGCAGTTTCTTAACGTAGTATTATTTATTTTTAAATGAAGATCAGAAAGAGGAAAGTTTTTTTTAAACTTACACAGATAGTAATAGCTAGAAATACTACTCAGGATTCCTAGATCTTAAATGTTCGTTCTTTTTCCTATACCATACTACATCTGTGTTAAAAATTCTAGACAGTGAAATTTTAATTTTTCAACATAGTAAATTGGTTACTGAATTTTCCCTACATATGTTTTTTAAAAGACAATATAACCCGCCCCCCCCCCCCCGAGTGCCGTTGTGGTGACGGATGTAGGCCATTTTAAATCAGCACACACCATTCAGAACTGTATGGGAGAGAGTGTGGTCTACGATGTGAACTGTGGTCTATGGTTGATGGCAAGGCCCCAGGATGTGTAGGTCCATTGAAGGTGATGGGCCACACTTGTGGGAGATGTTTGTGTGGGATGTTGTGGGAGGTGTGGGGGGTGGGGAACATGGGAATCCCTGTAGTTTCTGTGTAATAATAATCCTAAATAATACTAAATCCTTGTCAGATATATGATTTCCAAATAATCAAAGCACTTTTTAATATATATATATATATAACATTTTTGTAAGCAAATGTACATATATGCATATATATTTATATATCATTTTACAAATATTGATATATATTGTGAAAAATTTAATTTTTACCCACAATAAAACACACACACACACACAAAGACAATATAAACATCAAGTCATGGCTCTCAATTTAAAAACAAAATTTTATGAAAATGAGGATAAGATTCAGTTGATTTGGCATGTTTTCTGATGGCTAAAGACTCTTTTCCTCCAAGAGTCTTATAATCTTTTTCTTTTTACATATGGCAAACTTCCTTATTTTCACAACTTTAATTTAAAAATGTTGACATTGACATGTCCATCTAATTCCCAACAGACTATAAGGATTAGGTGGGTTATAATTGTTCTATATAACTTTAGTATATTCAGTGTGTTCATGGGTGAATTAGCCAGGCAATCAATAAAATATTTAATGAGTGAAAAGATCATTCAAGGAATGGGAGAAATTATTTGGAAATCATATATCTGACAAGGATTTAGTATCCAGAATATATATATATATACCCCTACAACTTAACAACTAAAAGACAAACAATGCAATTTTAAAATTAGCAGAGGACTTAAATAGACATTTTTCCAAAGAAAATATAAAAATGGCCAATAAGCATATGAAAAGATGCTCAACATCATTAGCCATTAGGTAAATGCAAATCAAGACCATATTGAGATATCATTTCATAGACATGAGGATGGTTATTATTAAAGAAACGGAAAATAACAAGTGTTGGTAAGGATGCAGAGAAATAGGAACACATAGGCATTGTTAGTGAGAATGTAAAATGGTACAGCCACTGCAGAAAAGAGTTTGTCAATTCCTCAGAAAGTTAAATACAGAATTATCATATGACCTGGGAATTCCACTTCTAGGAATATACCCCAAAAGATCTGAAAACAGGGATTTGAACAGATATTTGTACATCAATGTTCAAAGCAGCAATATTACAGTAACCAAAAGGTAGAAATAGCCCAAGTGTCCAACAACAGATGAATGGATAAGCAAATGTGGTGTGTGTGTATATATATATATATATATACACACACATACACATACACAATGGAATATTACTCAATCATAAGAAGGAATGGAGTTCTGATACATGCTATAACATGGATGAATCTTGAAGACATACTGTTCAGTGAATTAAATCAGACACAAAAGGATAAATATTGCATGATTCTCCTCAATCACCTAGAATATGAAAAGTAACAGAGACAGAAAGTACATTACATTTTACCAGGGACTGGGGTGAGGAGAAGTTATTGTTTAATTGAACCAGGGTTTGTTTGGAGTAATAAAATGTTTTGGTAATGGATGTTGGTGATACTAACATGATATTGTGAATGTAAACAATATCACTGAACTGTAAATAAGAAAATGGTTGAAATGGGAAATTTTTTGTTGTATATATGTTACCATGATAAATATTTTTAAATGTTAGATATTATAGACTTTTCTCATCATCTTTTCTGGATCTACCAGAATTTCCTATTCCATAGTATAGGATAGCCAATGTAATTATACCATCGTTATGAATGACATGAATTACCTCTTAGAGAAAACAGTTAATATCATCACATTATATTAATACGTTGATTCTCAAAGTAACTCTAGGAATTAATCCTGTATACTTTCTAAATAGAAGGATCAAATGAATATTTATTTTATTTAACTACAGAGTTCTGAAGAATCCAGTGATAAACAAACATTTGTGCTCAGTAAAATATTATAAATTAACCTGACAGTGTTCAGGCCTCTTTCTTCTATATATTCTCCTTGGACAATCTCATCCATTCCCATAGTTTTAAGTGCAAACAATATGCAGATGATGTCCATATCTATATATTTGCTCCATACTTTGCCCCTGAGCTTTTGTAGGTCCTTGGAGCCTAGTCACATCTGGATATATCTACCTCAACATCACACAGGCACCTGGAACTTCATATGTTTAAAAGTGAAGTCATCATATGCCTCTTAGACTGCATTGTTCTCCTGTATAAACTCTTTTGTGTCATAGCATCACCATCTGTAGTGAGTTAAAATTTGTCCCCCCTGAAAAACATGTTCACGCCCCAACACCCAGTAGCTGTGGATGTGACCTTATTTGGAAATAGTGTCTTTGAAGGTATGATTAGTTAAGATGAGGCCAAACTAGATTAGGAGGTCCCTATTCCAGTTTGACTGATGTCCTCATAAGAAGAGAGAAATTTTGACTTAGACACAGACAGACACCAGGGAGAAGGCCATGTGAAGATGGAGAGGGCAGAGGTTGGAGTGGTACAACTACGTGCCAATGAATGTTAAGGACTGCCAACAATCAACTGCCAGAAGCCAGAAGAGGCAAGGCAGATTCTCTCTTACTGGATTCAGATGGACCTAGCCCTGCTGACACATTGATTTTGCACTTCTAGACTCCAGACCCATGAAAAAATAAATTTTTGCTCTTTTATATATATGTACTATATATAAATATATATATAATCTCTCCTAAAGAACTGTCAACTCTGGACAGCAAATATTATGTCATAATTTTTTAAATATCCCCAGAGTGCAGCATATTGTTGGCACAAGGTAGGAAGGAATATTTTGTTGATATATTGCTATGATATATAATAAAATATAAAGTAACAACAAAATAATATATAATAAGCCATATGAACTAATATAAGAATACTTGGACTTCCATTGTAGAAAGGTAACTCACTATCCATTTGGAAGACATGTCAGAGGTAAGACAGAATGAGGTAGAAAAATCACTCAAAAAATCTCTCCATGTGAGATCCATTGATGTTGGGTAGGAAAGATGATTTTGATAATGGAAATTATGAGTGGGAACAGATATTAGAGATAGTAAAGAAATTGACACTGCCTAAGTTGGATTAACTCAGGATTTATGTGTGAAAGAGAAAGTTGGGATGGTTTCAGTATTCCTGGTCTTAGTGACTGATAGGATGGGACCATAGAAAAATAAGTGAGTAAAGGAGAGAGGGAATTAGATTCTGGACACATTGAGCTTTATTTGACCTTAGATTATACAAGAAGACTCCCCAATGGATTTTTTATCCCCAGCAGAATCTGCTAGTTGCCCACCCAATATCTATTCTCCCCTATATTGTCAAGGCCAACAATGTGCCTGGTTAAAAATATACATTTCCCAAGCTTCATTGAAAATTGAAGTGATCAATAAGGTATAAGAATAAACCACTGAAGTTTGGTAAACTTCTTTGTAGGGGTGAACCCGGCTGGTACTTGTACCTTTTTAGTATTGTACCTGTTGGGGAAAGAATCATGTCCCCCACAAAAGGCAAGTTCACATCCAACCCTTGGTCCTGTGGGTGTGAACACATTTGTGAATAGGACCTTTGAAAATGTTATTAGTTAGGGATTGGCCAAACTGAATGAGGTTGAGCATTAATCCAATATGGCCAAAGTTCCCATAAGCAAAGGAAATTGTACACAGGGAGAGAGCCACAGAAAGAAATCAGAAGTCAGTGGAACCTTAAGGAGAAATGAGTAGACATCTCCATGTGCATTGCCATGTGAGAGAAAAGCCAAAGACCAAGGATTCCCAGCAGCCAACCCCAACATGGCAAAAGCCACAGTCTTTGGGGAGAAAGCACATCTTGCTGATGCCTCATTTAGGACTTCTCCTAACCTGAAAACTGTGAACCAATAAGTTCCCACTGTTTAAGCCAACCCATCATATGGTATTTATTTGAGCAGTAAGGAAACAAATGCCCTTCCTACTTCTTGCCCCTGAGATCATGAACCAAATGATAACACTTCGATATAGATCTGAAGCTTAGGAGAAACACCTGAGCTATACATTCCTCATATGTTGAAGAAACTATACTGTATTTCTATATAAATTAACATATTTTACTGAACAACAAATGCAATGTATGATTTGAGGTAGTCTGAAGAATACAGAGTGAAAAATACACAGTATTTGTCTTCAAGAACTTAGTATAAAGGGTGAAATAATGATAAAGCAATACTTAATTATTATCAAGAAAGTACATATTACAGGCCACAAAGATGAAGAAACAATGGAGGTTTCAAAGACAAAAAGATAATATCTTATCCATCAGGGTATAGAGGAAGGCATGTGAGATTGAGCTTGAAAGGTGAGCGAAATTTCAACTGGAAGTTGCATGGAAGGAGAGTGAAGTATTCCAGCTGGAATGAAAATTAGTTTGATTGATGTGTAAGGTTTTTGGAGAATAGCCAATTATCCCATTTTTCTGGAAGGCACATTCTCACATTTAGGAATTCAGAGCTCATTGCAACACTAACAAACTAAGTCTATGATTATTTAGGAGTCAAGATATGCCATTTTAATTGAAATACAATGAAAAGTGTTAAAAAAAAAATTTATTTACTGAGTTGACTAGGGTTTTGGCTCCAGTGACCATATCAACTATTTTGGCATTTTCTGGGTACATTATGCTTTTTTGTTTTTAATTCACCAATGATCTCAACTCTAAATTCCTAAATTCAGTTACCTTAATCTCCTACCAGTTTGATTTAATGCTTGTTTGTGCACTTGTGTTTCAAACTGTAAAATATGAAGCACTGTGTTTCTCAGTTACATGTGTTAAATTATTTTGTGCAACAGCCAGGTTTAAAATTCTAGAAAAAGAATTTCATATTATATATCCAGTATTAATATATTCTGAAACATTTTCTACTAAGAAAGGTATGTTTAAAATGAACTGAGACAGAATTGTAAAATTATTAAGCTACTTGAAACCATTATAGGAGAAATTGAAACAAAATTTCCTACTAATTTTAGTTACTCCTTCACCCATTTAGAATTCAGACCAGGTGTGCCAGACCAGAACATAAAGTAATGGCCTTGAAATAGAAGCTGAATAAGACTTTGACATTAAGAAGGCTAACTGGTTTGTGCATGCAGTGCATAAATGAAGATCGAAACATATATTTTTTACACGTCATTTAGAGTGACTACCATATTTGGTAATGCAGCTTCTGCACATATATCTATATATTTATAGCCAGAGGTACTTTATTTCCAACTTTTTTTTTTTTTCATATTAAAAACCATGAATCATTTAAGGCAATAACGTGAATTTAAATCATTGGGTTTGTTATCTTAAGAAAAGTAAAAGCTTAAAAATGTTTTTTAGGAGACAGAAAGTTGAGACAAAATTTTTTATTGTAAGAATAAATTATGGATGAAATAACCCAAGAAAGAAAAATGCAATTCACAAAAGAAAAGAACTAAAATATGTAAATATTTTCAAGTGAGTCTACACTCTCAGGGATAATGGGAATTACAAGGTCTTTTGGTGTTTCCCATAACTTTTGTCAGAATAGTCATTCCATAAAGAAATACTATAAAAGTCTATGTGCCTCATTGCACTGCATATATCAGTTAATAGTATTACTTTGCATTCATATGATTATTTTTGTTTCCTAGCACTTTAACATTCAGACTCTCATTTGATTCTGACCAGTCCTGTAAGTTAGATATTACTAACTAGTAGTGCATCTCCCTTTTACATAGGAAGAGATTGATTTGGAGAAGATAAATAACTGTCTGAGACTGCACAGGGAACAAGGAGGCTTCTAAAGCCTCTTCTACAGTTCTTTATACTACAACATAAAAGCTGTCTTTTATCACTATGAATATGATTTCAAGGCCTTGGAAGTGAGCAGGCACTGGCAACCAAAGAATCCAAAAATATTGAAAAACTTGTGGGTTCAACTCAGTCAAAGAGTTGATTCTCCTCAAGGAAACATAACTAGTACCTTAATTTTCATGATCAAAAAGGTGGCTCTCAAATGTCTCTAAGAGTCCATTCTATGAAAGCCAATAATACAGCTAAATGTCAAACCCCACAGCACCAGATTTACTCTTAAATACAAGATGGAGTGCAAAAGCATATGGGATGCCATATATCCGAAACAATTTGATCCATCTCCCCAAATTAGAAGTCCTTAAAATGCCCCATTACTAACCTATTTTCAAGGTTCCCCAGACATGACAACAACAACTCAGGAAACCCCAAACCTCAATCATCTTGGATGGGATAGCTAGGCCAACCCCTGATTTTATTCCTTATTTTCTCCCTGTCATCATAAAGTCCACAAAAAATGTCTGGGTCTCCATGATACAAGCACAGAACCATTTATAAGCTACCCAGAATGGCATTCCACAAAGTAACATGAGCAGAATGAAAGAGATGGCAGAGAAATTATTCATGGCTCAAACAACAAACTAAAGACCTTCCATCCTGCAATTTGGCCTTTCCTCAAGGTCCTACAGAAAGAGTTGCATTCAGGAGCTTGGGTGGTCCTAGAATGGCAAGGACCAGAGGAAAAGTAAAGCAATACACGAGGCACAGGAGAAAGGCCTACAAAACTAAATGCAACTATAATACTAATGCATCAAGTGCCATCCATCTGTTTCCATTGTAATAAATGCTTTTCGATTTAGTGATGTGTTCTTAGCCAAAATGCCATATGGTGTGTTCTTTCAGTCTTGAGTTTTACATTCAGAATACACTGTGTTCTAAAAGAGACTAGCATCTACCTTGAAAAATAATTAGTATGGCTGTATGACTGGAAGAAAATTCATTTAAATATTTTTTCTTCTATCATAGCATGGTCAATGCCATGCTATAGTGGTTGTAAAATATCTTAAATATCACCCCTAAATATATACCAGTACTCATTTTAATGCATTCCCATAGGAAGTACTAGAATAATTTTAAATTAATAATTTGGTAAGAGGTAATTGGTATCTCCCTGGCTTAATTTTCATTTATGTAATTTTTGGTAAGATTGAACATGCTTTCATATGTTTTGCAAAATTATAAGTATTTTATAAATTGCCTGTTTATATTATTTGACTTCATTTTTCGATAGGAAAGTTTATCTCTCTTAGTGATTCATTCGTGTTATTTATACACGAAGAATAGCAACATTTTTTATAGCTATTTTTCCCAGTTGGTCATTTGTATTTTACCTTTTTTAACTTATGAAGTTTCAAAAATGTTCTCTGTAGTCAAACATAATAATATCTTTACAATTTTATATGTGCAGCACTTAAAATTTTTCTTTGAAATGTAACTATTTCTTCATTATGTTTGGTTTTGTATATGTACAGAATTTTAATTTTTTTTTCTGTAGTCAAACATAAATATTTCTTCCCTTTTTAAAATATACCATTTACTCAGACAGTTCTTCTTCATGCTAAAATAAAATACTCACCTATGTTTAATGGTTTAATTTTTAATTATTTATCTCTTTAATCCAAGTATAGTATATTTTGTTGTATTTCTGAGGTAAAGTCTTTGTTCAACAGAAAAACAATTTTACTCATAATGTGTAATTTTATATTTGTTATAAAACAAGTCCTGATATTCATTAGGGTCTGTTTCCTAGCTCTCTATTCTGCTCTGTTCTTCAGTTTATCTATGTTTTCACAAGTATTCATAATTGTAATTATTCTAGCTTTTTCTTATCCTGTAATTTCTAAGACAGTAATCCTTGCTTCTTATTTTCTTTTTCCAGCATTTTTGTCAATACCCAGACATTTTTATTCCTTCTATACTTTATTAAGTACCAAAAATAATAATAAAATAAACTTTAAGAAATGGGAAAAAACATATTAGTCATGGTTAGTTCTATCCAAGTCCATTAGATGCATCTTCATTTACTCAAGTTTTTTAAAAGTATTTCTAAGAAAAATTTGCATTTTTCTTTATATTTTTCTTGGTAAAATTATTTCTAGGTGGGTTTCTTTTGTTCATTTTCATTCTTGTTTTGTTGCACTATGGTCATTTCAATTATTTTTCCATTGAATTTTCTAACTGATTTTTGCTTAATATGTTTAGTTACTATTTTATGTTGTATTTCATCATTTTGGGGCTTTTGTTATTTTTGAAAACTATGTTTCCTTGTTTGTTACCCCAAAATTACTTTAAACTGCTAGATAATCAATCGTATCTAAAATTTATGACACAAATAATTTCTGCATAATATATTATTGCATTATCTAGAACTTCTAGGAAAAATATTAAACAATAACATTTTATATTAGGCATATTTGTCTTATTTCTGATGTTAATGAGAAGCCACTCAGCGTTTTACCATTAAGCATGAAACTGGCTAATAATCAGAAATAAGTATTCTTTCACAGGTTAAGAAAGTATTTTCCTACTTATAATTTTCTAAGAGCTTTGAATCATTAATAGACAAAGAATTTTATTAGATTTATTTTTACTTTTTGTTTATATGGTCATGTAGTCTCTCTCCAGTGACTTTTTGAATAAAATATTATAATATTAGATAATCCTAATAAGAAATTAGGCTGGTATGTCTGTTATCTACTACTGTGTAACAAACTCTTCAAAACTTAGTTTAAAACAACCCACCATTTTATTTTCTCCTGATTCTGTGGCTCTTTAATATTGGCTGTGCACAACTGGGCAGTGGTTCTGCTGGCTACTGGTCCCACCTATGCCGCTTAGCTCAAGTCAACCGACTTCATTTGGCAAATTGACTGAGGCCGAATGGTCTAAGATGCTTTCATTCATATACCTGGTCACTTGTGCCGGCTGTCAACGGGACCACTGGTTCATGTGATCTCCCATCTTAAATGAGCTTCTTTATATGATAGTCAGAGCTCCAAGAGAGTAAGAGCAGAAGTGCAAATCTCCTGTGATAAGTTTAGAACTCCCACAAATGCTACATTCGATTGGACAAAGCGAGATACCAGGGCAGCCTAGATTCAAAGGTGTGAGAAATGAACTCTAATTCTTCAAGCTAAATCACATTGTAAAGGGTGTTTATATAGGGATAGTAGAAATTTGTGGTCAATTTTTTTTTCAGATCTATCACAGTTGGCATATCAACTTGTAAATCACCTTCAAAGTCTTCCTATGCTTCAACTGCCTTTCTTCAGCCTCTCATTTTCTCTCAGGTGGTTAATACAAAGCTGTTGTTGTTGGTTTTTTTACTAACTTCCCTGCTTCCACTCTTGCCCTCCTCCAAATCATTTCCCACATTTCTGCTATAGTGCTCTTTATAAAATAAAAGTGTGAACATGTATTTATTCTGCTTGAAACCCTTCACTGGATCCCTTACTTAGGCTACAACGTTTTTTTCTCCTTAACAGGAGATACAACACCCTTCATGATATAGCTTTGCCTAACTCTCCTGCTCCCTGAAGACTGGAAGACTACTTGCAAGATTGATGAAAAAAAGATGAGGCTGTGCTGGCAGTACCAGGACATAGGAGGAGCAGCATTATATAGTTTAGAAAAGTTGCCCACCCTGGAGTGACCATACAATGCATCATCCCAATCAGGACACTTTGGAAAGTGACAGAGGGCTCACTTAATAATTATGTTCTAATAACAGGCATAAGCCAGTACATACTCTGACAAAACAGAGACCTCTGCAACCCTTCCTTATACTTTTCCTATCTTCATTTCTCCCATGCCCTGCTTAGCCATATACAATTATAGCTCTAGAATATACCATGCTGCTTCATGGCCACCAGTCCCTTAGTTCAAATGCTCCCCCTTCTTGGAATGTTCTTTTTCATCTTCCAACTCTAGCCTTCTAATATCCCATGAAAATCTAGCTCTTATAGTTTCCTCTCAAAAGTCTTTCTTGTATCTTCATATTGAATTAACCATCTCTTCTTTTATGCTACCTCTATTCTTTATACACAATTAATACATATAATTGGGACCTAAAGATATGTTTCTGGTATATTTTTGTGGGGAACTGAAAATTTATTTTTTATAATCCCCCCCCTCCCTTTTTTTTTCTTAGTGGAAATATAGCAAATATAATTTGTAGGATTCAGGAAAAGTATGACAATTTTTTGATGCTTGGAATGTCACAAGTCATTGGTTACAGAACCATAGCTAATGAACTACTATCTGTTCAAAGAAAGGGTAATTACAGCTTGGGATACTGGAAAAAATGCAAAAAAAATACAGAAATCATTAGTTTTTGGTTTTATGATCCATGATATTTTTAAAGCAGATTTCTTCCCTAATTATTTTGCTCTAAGACTCAAATTAATAGCAGTCCGGAACTACTGAACACATGTTAGCTAACGTGGGAAGCTGAAGTCTGGCCTGGGATTGTGAAGGGAGAAAGCACAGCAGGAAGGTAAAGTCCTCCCCACTTAAGTCACAAAATTAAAAATGTCCACATTGAAGATAAAGTGCCATCTTTTCATTATACAACTCGGTCTTTCACTCAAATAGCAGGATACTTCAATATTTATATATTCCACAGCTCAAGATAGACAAATAACCAGATGACAGTTTCATAACTGTAATTCCCACTGCCAGCTACTAACTGAAAATTAATTCATGGCAAATTCATATCAGATGCTGGGAATGAAACTGTTTTAGTTTTCTTTAAAGAATCCTTCAGATCAAGCTTATGGCATGGAAATGGAAAATAAGTTGGAGGATATTAGTAAATGTTAATAAAATTTGAAAAACTATTAGAATATAGAAAAATTGCATGGGAAACTGTTTTGCCCTGGAAAACAGCTTGAAATGCTTGTCCCTTAAAACTCCATAGATGATTTCCATATTTACATCTATATTTGTCATGCCAGAAAGGATAAAAGGGAGAAAGGAAAGGAATGTTAGTGGCTGGGAAGAACAGAAAAGCCTGATGTGCTTTGGGAATTTGGATTTTACATCATACATGTTCCAGACATTAACGTACACCAAAGATAGATCATCATGGTTCCTTAATTATACACTCACACACACCCACATATACTGTTGTGTGTGGAAAAGCTTGCAGAATTAAAGTGATTTTTTTTTTCAGTATTCCTGCAGGATATATGACAAATCCACAACTGATGTAAAAAAATTTTTTGGAAAGGTTTCTAAAAGAAATGCCACTTTTTCCATCTATTCACTGATCTTTAGCTACTTAGGATTATGTCATAATTTCTTAATAACAGCTCAAACAACAAAGACAACACTATTTAACAGCAGAAATAATAAATTGTAAATCCAAAAAAAAATTGCTAGAGAGAAGAACTGACTTTCATGTTTATTTTAGGACTTTCCATGGAACAATGATTTTTAAAATTGATTTCTTATCTCTTTATTATAAGGTTTTCATGGGAAAATTGCATTTGGGAAAGTGGCCTCCTTCTTGTGATTAAACTCAGTCCTTCCCTGAAACATACTTCAGTCATTAGGTCTTGTAAAATCTCTTTTGCAGATTTGTAAGGAGGGTTAGTTATAATATCTGGGTCAGGGTTTACATGTCTAAAGGCAGAAGATGGATTTACTGAACTCATACAATCCCAGAGTTCATTGGAATTAGGTTATTTGATTGCTGTGGCTACAAAATAGCACAAAACTTCCATCTTTTCAATATTACCATAAGATGAAGGCCAGAAAGAAAATTTGAAGTAACCTATGTAAATAAAAATACTATTTTTTAAAAAATAAAGAAAAAAGCATCTTTTTCTTAGTATAATTCATACTCCAGATATATAAACTACTTTGATAAAGTCCATGAAAAAGATGTGAAATTATTTTTAGATTCCTAAATATTGCTATAATTGGCATTATATAGCTAACATAAGGATTACTGACAAAATTTTGTTTCTAATCCAAATATTTTTACACGTAGTCATAATTTTTAGCACATAAGAAAAGAAGGAAGATAAGATTTTGAGAAATAAAAATAGATAAACTTTTGCATATGTTGCATAGTTATTTAATTCCTTTAGAGCTTACTGAAATTATTCATTTACCATTCCTTTAGGGGAAAAAAGGAATAACAAAACAGATATATGGAATTTAAGAGAATTAATTTGAGAACAAAAATGTGAAAATATATTGAAACAAAAAGATATACTAAAAATGGTAAACAATACCATCAACAAGACATGATAAGATATAAAACCTGGCTCTTAACTTCAAGGAACCAAGTGTGGTGGAAACCAAGACCCATTTCCTTTGCCTTCTGTACACACAGCTAGACTAGTTCCCACTCACTCTTGTAGCTAGAGTGGCATGGGACTGAGTCATGACCTATGGAGTGGGGGCCAGAGGCCAGAGAAATGTGCACCACTTCCAGGCCTGGCCTTCACTAAACTCCACACATAATCCTCTCTTTCCCCATCTACCAGGTGAATGGACCCAACTCTGAAGATTTAAAGGAAGAAGGACCCACAAGCTAGAAAGAGCCTGGCTTTCTGGTGACCACATGAAAGGTCAGATACAATCTGAGAGATCCTCATTGGCCTTGAGTGAGGGAGAAATAACTCTTATTGTGTTAAGCCCCTGATATTTTGGAGTTTGTTTAATACAGCAGCTAGCATTACTTACCATAACTAATACAATATGATAGAGAGAAACTTTAAAAAGTAAATTTTTTCCTTCAACACACAGACACCCACACGCATACATAAAACTGAGTGCATACAGAATTGGAGAAAGCTGAAAAAGCTCTGTGGATTGCACCAATGTCAATTTCCTGGCATCTCTACTGCATTGTACTTCTACAAGGTATTAACTTTGGGGGAGCCTGGTGGAAGGATGCACAGAACCTTTCTGTACATTTTTTTTGTAAATTTCTGTATATCTATGATTATTTCAGAAGAAAACATTTAAAAAGGTCCTTTATTAGATGGGAAAAAGTATATAAAATATTCAGGGAAAACCAAATTTTATTTCTCTTAATTGTCCATTACATAGGTAAAAATGAGTTATGAAAAAATGTGCACAACATAGAAAATAACAAAATGAAAATCATATGTCTAGTTCTTATAGTAACTTTTCATAAGAATTTAACAACAATAAAAGTTGAAGCATTATTTTAGTAAAGATTATTTGGCCATAATCTAATGTGATATGGTCCCAAAGCATAAACTTTGATTTGGTCAACTTCATGAAAAACTAGAATTTTGACAAATAAGGAATGGTTAACTGGCCAGAAATTTCTAAACATTTGCCATTTTGATTAGTACCAGATAATGCTCACATAGACAATAAGCTCCCATAGGCACTAGCTGCAACTTCATCCTTTCCTCTGCCACTCATGAAAGAAAATAGAATGGATGTGCATAAGAACAACATAATCATTAGTACAACCATGATTACGTTCTGATTTAATTTTTAACATAAATCATTTGTCAACTCGAGGGCTTTCTTACTGTTAAAAATACATAGTAACACACTGTGGAAGAACTTTGCTTTTTGCTGTGGTTAGAAAGAATTTGTTAGCATCAGTTTCCTGGGCTGTCAGTAAAAGCCACGATTAGTATCCCAAGCTTTTTCAAAGTAAGCAAAACTAACAAATAACATAAAACTTATCACTGCTGCTTCTGAAGCTGGCCGTCACTGCCACCTCCTCACCAGTGTTCCATGTAGAAGCTGCCTCACTGCCTGGAGATTTGAGCCTCTGACTGCTGAAGCAAGACAGCCTCATACTAACTACAAAGGGGCTGCAAAGCAATCCAACCTTGTTCCTCGGCAAAGCCAGAACTCACCAGGAAAGAAATTCCTTATCACAGAAAGGAGGTTCAAGGATCAGGACAACCAAAATAGTGACAAAGATCTGCCATACAGAACAGACATGGATTTAACATTAAAAAAAAAAAAAAAAAAAAAAAAAGGTGTTTTAACTTTACAGGGGAGAATCCTAGCAAACATTATCTAGGCTGGGTGATCAAGGCTAACACCACCAGTTACATGCCCACCCTGACAAGAACGGCACTTCATCTCTTTGGTCATCCTGTGCAAAACCCATAACTCCAGGCTAACCATGAGAAAAGCATCAGACAAACACAAATTGAGGAACAAAAAACCTGAACAGCACTTATCAAAATTGTCAAGATCATCAAACTAGTGAAATCTGAATAAACGGAGTAAACTTAAATAAACTGAATAAATACATACTCTCAAAAACTTAGTTAATAGTTATGTATCAACATTGGTTCCTTACTTGTGACAAATGTACCTTAGTAATGTAACATGTTGACAATAAGGGAAACTGAGTCAGTGAAGGGTATATGGGAACTTTCTGTGATATCTTTGCAACTTTTCTATAAATATAAAACTATTCAAAAGTAAGAATTTATTAAAAAACAACTTTAGTTCTAGCTGGCTAAAGTTCATGCAGACACTGGTATGAAAATATTTTCATTTTCTCCTTTACCTTTACATAAAACAGTAATGACTAGTATAATACTTTTACTCCCTCTTTAAGTTTTTATATTAAAAGCCATTGTCATTTGTGGTTCCTTTTCATTTTAATCAAGATTGAATCCAAGTATTTAAGGCGTGTAGATTTCTCTTTTTACAGCACCTCACAATTACCACAACTGACCACAAATAACCACATCTTTAGATTATCAGATCTGGAAGACATTTCTATGCTGAGGGTATAATAAGATCTGGAAAGCAGGGGTTCCAAGTTGCATACTGTGATAGACCTGGGCCTGGGATTGCTCTTGTCTCCATTAAAAGACAGGATTAGGTGGATATATAACATGTTATTATGAAAATTAAGGGGCTTAATCAGTTATTCTCATTGAATAGAAAAGTATCTCTTCTCCATATGGAGGTAAACTGTGTGGATTTGCCTCAGGGATTTAATAAACCATTAGGAAATTTGTTCTGAACCTTTTCAATAAAACAATATTATTTATAAAACGCATGTGTGACCAGAATATGCTAGGTTCAAACCCGTTCATTAAAGTTAGATTCATACTCAAGCACATACCTGTGTGTCTGAATTCTCAGCCACTGAGAAGTAACTTTATTAAAAAGTACTATTTAAATCTGGTTGGCTGCTGACTCCACGAGAATTTCAAAAGAGAAGGAATTGTAAACCTTTGGGGGCAGGATATGGTCTTCGTGGAAAGGCTTTTAGCAACCCTGTGTTCACAGGCACAGAGTAAACACTGTCTCTGCCCAGAATGTTATACTCTCTCTCTGCCAAAACTCAAATGCTAGTTCTTATGTTTATAATAATTGAAAAAGATCCAGTCATAACTTCTGGTGATACAAGGCTGTTCTTTCAAGGACTCTCTTCTCATCAAAAACACCTTTTTATGAAAAAAATAAAAGCAGAAATGATAAGTTTTATAGGAATATATATTGTATGGCATCATGAGAGAGGCATTTTTATATCTTGATGAGGAAAGTAATATTTCAGAAATGTATGTCTTTAAACTATATTGATGAGTAATTTGATTTGAAGAAGGTCTCTGGCAATGATTCTCTCAAAGATTACTGAACACCTTGTCAGAAACTACCATAAAGATTCTTGGAGACTGTTTTGCTACTTTTTAAGTGGATTCCATCATAGGGCATAGGCAACTTTAGTCCAAGTTATTTATAACAGTTGGGTGGTCACCTTATTAATTCTATGATATCATTCCTCCTTTGGGGACATTTTACCTCATCACTTAATCAAGTGTAGTTTCTTGCCCTTACTGCTCTTTCTCTTCATCTTCATAGTTGGACTATGGAGGGTCATATATAATGACCCCAGAAGACTATTTTAAAGTATTCAGGATTGAAAAGTAGACTGATTGTAAATATATCCACTCTGTTGTCTGGCACATCTACACATTTACATACAGTCACTCATACATGGCTGCAAATAAAGTGTAGCCAAAATGGATGCTGTCTACATGTGTGTAATAGGATAAAAAAACTTCCTGTAAACAGGGCTTGGATTTAAACTACTTTGTGTCTCTAAAACCATCTAATACATGCCTTACACTATTAAAACATCAATATATATTTGTTCATCAATAAATGATTAGTAAATTATGGCAATGCAGAATCTGGGTAATCTCTTTTCTATCATATTTGTTTAGTGTTATTCTTAAATTTTATAGTCAGCAATTGATTCTGTGCAAAAGCCCAATTTACTGTGCAATTTCAAGTTCATCACATAGGTTTTGGAGTCCCAAGTATCTCAGGATCATACTCTTAGTTTAAAACTCAAATTCTGTGTTTAAAGGTCAAATTTAAAGAAAAAGACAAAAGCTATTTGATAGAGAATGGAGGCTCAATAATCTAGCTCTTTTTCATTTACCCAGGAACAACAATTATCTATCTATCTATCTATCTATCTATCTATCTATCTATCTATCTATCTTTCTATCTATTACACTTTTAGTCCACTTAAAAGGAAAAAAGTGACTGAATTCCTGAGTGAATGTGACATATATCAAATTAGTTTTTCTGGAGAAATACAATAATGAGCAAGAAATGGTCTAAGAGTGATAGGTGTTAAGGGCGATATAATACGGTATTCTTTGCATCAGCTGAGAAATATGAAGGCATTACATGTGAAAATGTGGGGATATTTAAGAGGTAATGAAGTTTCTCTAAAGAAAATCTGACAGTTTCAGAATTCTAAAGCTGGTCATAGTTGTGGTTTCATATCCAATATGAACATCATTCTTAGTAGGTCTTACCCTAGGCTTTGCTTTCAAATTTTATACTGTATTTTGTACTGTAATTTGGCATGAAGAAGAACCTAATCTTCTGTTTCATTCTACTCTGAATTTAGAGCCTCCACATCTCAACAAATAGCTGTAAAATATACTGATAAGTTTGCCTACCAAAATTGTAATAGTGGTAGTTTTAGTGATTTAGTTGTCACCGTGCTCCACATGTCTTCTCAATCCAGGACTCACGCTAAAGGAGCAGAGCCTATGTGAGAAATGGAAAAGACTAAGAAAATTACTAGAAATTTATAATGCTTCTTAAAGCCTCTGCTCAGACACTCGGTACCTCATGTCTTCTCACATTTAATGGCTAAGAAGGTGGAAAGGTTAAGTGCCCTGAGTTCTTAACTCCTCTTCTCATTCCCTTTTAATCTCCACCTCCATTTTCAGACATAGAAGTTCTTCCTGTGTTTCTCCACAGTAGGATTTTTCATAAACTTAAGTTATTTAAAAAGGGTTTTATAATGCTTTAACAGTTTGAAAAACCACAGTATTTCACACTGTATAATTCTTACATTGTTTCATAATGGAAGAAAATTATTGATTCCTATTTAATTTGACTAACAACCTAGTGTCTAGAGTCTGATGTAATGATATCCTGATTTACTTATATGGTACCTCATGGATCAAAATATACTACAAGATTCCAGTTCTAGGATGGCAGCATGAGGAGAACATTTTAAGTTTCAGGAAATTGTCAAGAGAGCATACAGAAAAGGAGGAAATATTTATTCAAGAAAATCTACTAAAGCTCAGTAAGAACAGTGAGGGTCTGTGGCCCTTGAACCATGACCTAGGCCCTCCATGCCACCAGCTCAGCTTGAGAGAAGTTCTAGTCCCAATGGGTGTGGTTAGAAAGATAGAGATTCCCTCTCCTTTCAGCTCCTATTCAAGGGTTGCAATATCTCATTGAGAGGACTAGGTCATCAGAATTGATAAACATGCCCAAGGCTCTTTTCCCTAAGGAGGAAAATCAAAGCCATCACATGGTAAGGGAAATAGATTTCACTAAAGTAGTCTAGCCAAGTAACTAAACAAATAAGAAAGCAAAGAATGACCAAAGAAGCCCCTGGAAAAGAGAAAGGGGAATCAGTACCCAAAGCTACTGTATTGCTTAAAATGTTCAGTTTTCAAAAAAAGATTACAAGATATGGAAAGAGATGAGAAAGTTTTATAAATAAACAGGAGGTAAAAAGGCAACAGAAACTGCCACTGACAGGTCCATATTTTGGATTTAATAGACAAAAACTTCAAAGTAGACATTATAAATATGTTCAAAGAACTAAAGGAAATCATGCTTAAAGAAGTACAGGAAGGTATGATGACAATGTCTTATTAAAATAGAAAATATCAATAAAAGAGTTAGAAATCATTAAAAAAAAGAAACAACCATAAATTCTGGAGTTGAAAAGTAAATAACTAAAAAGTTCATTAGAGAGGATCAAAAGTAAATTTGAACGAGTAGAAGAAAGAGTTAGCAAACTCAAAGACAGGTTGATTGATATTATGCAATCTGAAAAACAGAGGAAAAAAATAAAGAAAAATGAACAAAGACTCAGAGAAATGTTGGGCATTTAGCGTATCAATGGAAATCTCAGAAAGAGAGGAGAGAAAAGGACAGAAAAAATATTTGAAGAATTAATGGTCCAAAACTTCACAAATTTGAAAAAAAATATGAATTTATACCTTCAAGAAACTCAACAAACTCCAAGTAGGATAAACATACAGAGATTAACACTCAGATGCATTATACTAAAAATTCTGAAATACAAAGACAAAGAGAAAATTTTGAAAGCCGTGAGCAAGTATTGAATCAACATTTATAAGAGAATCCCAACATATTAACATTTCAGTTCTCATGAGAAATAATGGAGACCATAAGACAGTGTGATTATATGTTCAAAGTGCTAAAAGAGAAAAAAAATCCATCAAGAATCTTATACCAACAAAACTATCTTTAATAAATGAAGTGAAACAAAAATTTTACTGGTATACAAAAACTGAGAGAATTTGTTGCTAGATGATCACCTTCAACAAATATTAAAGGCTAAAAGCAAATGGTTCCAGATGGTAATTCAGCTTCACACACACACACACAACCAAGGGTACTGGTAAAAGTAATTAGGTAATTATAAAGAGACTATAAAAGCGTATTTCCTTTCTTTTCTTCTCTTAACTAATTGTAGTTTGAAATAATATTTATACAATTATTTTTGGGTCTATAACATCTAGAAATGTAATAATATTTGACAATGACATCACTAAGGAGGTGGATGAAGGCAAGATTTTATCAGAGTAAGGAAATAACACCAGATAATAACTCAAATCTAAAGGAAAAGATGAAAAGAATCATAATTTTTCATTATAAAGTTAATATAACAAACTCTATCCTTTACTCAGCTTTTTTGTTACAAATATAATTCTATAAAGCAATAATTATAACACAACTTTGTTAGGTTTATAATTTGGATCAATGTAAGATATAAAGCAGTGATTGCACAAAAAGAGAGAAGAGAGCAAAGATCCACATAAGAGTAATATTTCTATATCTCACTGGAACTAAATTGGTATAAATCTTAAGTCGATTCTAATAAGATAAGAAGTATGTAGTAAACCTTGTAGTTACCAATGAGAAAATAACTAAAAATCTAGTATAAAATAATTAAAGGAATTAAAGTGCATTTCTTAATGCAAAAGAAAGCAGCATATGAGGAATAGAGGAACAAAAAGACATGTGATATATGGAACATAAAAAAATAAAATAAAATGGCAGACAAAATTCTATCAAAGATAATGTTAAATGTGACTAGATTAAACAATCAATCAAAAGGCAGAGACTGTCAGACTAAATTAAAAAAAATAAGCTTCAACTCTATGTTGTCTACAGGAGACACTTTAGATTCAAAGACAAAAATAGGTTTAAAGTAAAAGGACAGACAGAGATATATAATGCAAACAGCAACCTTAAGAAACCTGTAGTGGCTATATTAAAATCAGACAAAATGTACATAAAACATAAATATTAATAGATAAAGAGGGAAACTTTAAAATGATAAAAGGATCAATCCATCTGGAAGCTATAACAATTATAAATACCTAACAATGGAGCCCCAAAATACATAAAGCAAAATTGACAGACTTGAAGGGAGAAATAGATATTCTAATAAAAATAGTTGGAGGCATCAATACCCCACTTTCAACAATGGAGAGAGAGAACAATTAGGCAAAAAGCAACAAAGAAATAGAAGACTTCAACAACACTATAAACTAACCAGACTTAAAAGATATCTATAAATCAGTTCACACAATCACAGCAGGATACCTTCTTCTCAAGTGTACATCTAACTTTCTCCAAAATAAATCATATGCTAAACCATAAAACAAGCATTGATAAATTAAAAAGGATTGAAACTATATGACATATGTACTCTGATCACATGGATGTGAAATTAGAAATTAATGGCAGAAACTTAGAAATACACAGATCTGTGGAAATTGAATAATACATTCATAAATAACTAAAGGGCCAAAGAAGAAATCACAAGAGAAAACAGATTGATGAAAATAAAACAATTTATGTGAGCTAATTGGATATAACTCTAAAGTTCTGTATAGATGGAAATTTGTATGTGTATGTGTATATTAAAAAGGAAGATTTCAGATCAATAACTTTAACCCTACTGACACAGAATAACAAGAACAAACTAAATCTAAGGAAAGCAGAAAGAGAAATAATGAGAATTAGAGCAAAAATTAATGACATAGACTACAGGAAAACATTAGAGAAAAATCAATTAAACCAAAAGTTGGTCTTTGAAAAGAGTATCAAAATTTACAAACCTCGTCAGGAAATAAACAGACAAGATTCAAATTATTAAAATTGGGAATGAAAGAGGACACATTACTATTGACCTTATAAAAATAAAAGGATTGGGAAGCAGCTGTGGCTCAATCAGTAGGGCTCCCATTTACCATATGGGAGGCCCTGGGTTCGGTTCCCGGGGCCTCCTGGTGAAGGCAAGCCCGCCCGCAGGGCGTGGTTAGCTGACCCAGCGAGCACAAGCAGCAAGGGGGGGATAAATGAATAAATAAAAATAAATAAATAAATAAATAAATAAATAAAAGGATTATAAGGGAATTCTATGAGCAACTGTATGCCAACAAATTAGATAACTTAGATGAAATGGACAAATTCCTATAAAGATGCAAACTACCAAAACTGAGTCAAGAAGAAATAGAAAGTCTAAATTGACCTTTAGAAAATAAGGAGATCAAATTAGTAATTTAAAAATTAGTCACAAATAAAAGCCCAGGCCCAAATGGCCTCACTGTTGAATTCTAATAAACTTTTAAAGAAGAATTTATACTGCTTATTCACAAACCCTTCTAAAAATAAAAGAGGTGGAAACCCTTCCCAATTCACTTTATGATCCCAGTATTAATCTGACACCAACGAAAACAATATAAAGACATCACAAGAAAACAGCAGACCAAAATCTTTTATGAATATAAATACTAACAAGCCAAATCCAGCAATACATAAAAAGGATATACATCTTGACCAAGTGAGATTTATCCTAGGAATGCAAAGTTGGTTTAGCATATGAAAGCAATTAATGCAATATGGCATATTAATAGAATAAAGGCCAAAACCCACATGATCATTTCAATAGATGCAAAGAAATATTTGACAAAACTCAACACCCAAAATTCAACATGCAACAAATTAGAAAGAGAAGAGGATTTCCTCAACCCAATTAAGAGTGTCTATGAAAAATCCTCAACTAACATCATACTAGAAATGAGTACTAGAATGCTTTTACCCTAAGAGGAGGTATAAGACAAGGATTCCACCCTTGCCTTTTCTAGTCGACATTGTATTGGAGATTCTTTCCAGGGCAATTAGGCAAGAAATTGAAATAAAGGAAAATAAAGGAAGAAATAAAGCTATCTCTATTTGCAGATGCCAAGAGCTTGTAAATAAAACATCCAAAGGAATCCACTAAAAACTATTAGAAATAACAAACTAATTCAGCAAGTTTGAAAGATAAAAGATCAATATGCAAAAATCAATAGTATTTTCATACAGAGACAATGAACAAACCAAAAATGAAATTGAGAAAATAATTCTATTTGCAATAGCATCTTAAAGGCAAGGAGGTACAAGACTTGCACACTGAAAACAATAGAACATTCTTGAAAGAAATTAAGGACTTAAACAAGTGGAAAGAAATCTCATGTTTATGTATTAAAATACTTAGTATTAAGATGGCAGTACTTCCCAAATTGATCTACAGATTCATTGCAATTACTATCATAAATCCAACAGCCTCTTCTTTACAGAAATCAACCTACTGGTCCTAATATTTATATGGAAATTCAGAGAACCAGGAATAGCCAAAACAATCTTTAAAAAAAGAGCAAAGTTAGAGGACTCACATTTCCAGATTTTAAAATTTAATACAAACTACAGTGATCAAGGCAGTGTGGAACTGGCATAAGGATTTCTGTATGTGTGTATGCATATGTGAATGTCTACCTGTGAATGAAACCTCATAATTACTAACTCTATAGGAAACAATTATTTCTTGTATTTATTTCTAGACATTACTACCTAAGCTTTTCTCCTTTAAGTTCTCATGTTTATAGAAATAGCATTCCCCTATTCATGTTACAATAGGCCTGTTAACTGCTCAGATGTTTTTAAATATTAAATTTTAACATTTTAAAATCTTTACAATATATTATCCAATCTATGTTGTCATGGAAACTAACAGCAGAACTTCACCATCAATATAATTACCTAAACTTGAAATGCAATTCACTGAAATATATACCTTAGAAATACCTGTCTGAAATAGATTTTTGAATGAAAGTAATGGCTGATACATATTTTTTCCTACAAAGTGTCAAAAGACAGATCACTGAAAATAGGCCTTTCTACTGAGGAAAAGCTAAATTCTGAAACTATTCTTAAAATTTTATTCAAATGCCTCATTCATCCCTAAAAGATAAGTGAGCATATATAAATGTACACCATAATTTGTTGACCAATGGAACAATTAAGTTATAGTCCCCTCAAAGAAACAGTTTACATAGTCTTTGGCAGTTGATAGTTTTAATGACACACTGCAATTTCAGAAGGCTGTGTTACATATTTTTCTTATGGAATGATAAACACATTCTGATCACATTTCATCTTGGATCATCTTATTGATGATTGCAAGCTTTTGCTTGTGGTTTGAGAGTCCTCTGGCACTCTGAACCTAAAGCTTAGTTTAAATGACCCAATCTGAACAGTTTACCTTATTAGGTAAAATGGTTAAAAACAAATTCAACCTCAGCATTCCAAATGAATGAAGCTATCCCATTAACTTGTATGTAGAATTATCTTTTCTCTTTAAAAAAGAAAAGAAGAACAAATTGGTAAGCAGCTGTCCCTGAATATATAGCTCAAACCTTGTGTAGGTTAATGTCAATATCTAACTAATGTCAGTATCTAATTAATTTTGTGAGCACATTTTAGAGGAGAGAAGAGCACATAGCTTAGAAATGCTAAGGCACAAGACTCATCTAAAAAGACAGGATTCAATGAATAAAGATATTATACTCAACAGCCTGTCCAAGGCAAGGTGATAGCTGGAAATCCAGATGAAGATAATGTAACTCTTCAAATTTTGAGTAAGACTTTTAAGATACATTTGTGGAAGAGAATAAAACATATCCCTGTATAACTAATTAAACTTTTACAAGGTATCTAGAACTAAATTCATATTAAACCTAAAAAATATCAAGAATTAAGTAAAAATACCATTTGATATCACCATACTATAATCTGCAAGACTAAACTAAAGCTCCGTGAAAACAGTGCCTATTTCTGCCTTCATTAATAGTGAAGTAAGTATTTTGAATAAATAAATAAGAGCTTGAGCTGTACTAGATAAATTATTAGTATAACATAAGTAAACACAGTTCTGGGAACATGAAGTCTTAAATCCTTATAAATGGAATAAGAAAGTTGAATCAGATTCAGCCTACAGGGGTCCACCACAAAATTTTGATATTCTTAAGCATGAAGTTTCATGACATCTATATTCTTGCCCATTGGGGTATTCCTTTTTTTTGGTTGAATGAAATGAAGGAGCAAACCAACACTGCCCTCTGACATACACTTATACCCCAACACATGTACCTTTTAACATAGTATGTTTACATAGTTTTCAGATTAGAATAACACATGGTACTTAAGTCTATGGTGAATGGTCCACAAAATAAGGTCTGTAGAGTATGAATAACGCAAGAACAGAAAACCATATTGCTTCCAAAAAGAGGCAATGGTCTTAAGTAAGAGGTTTTCATGTGTTTCTTGTATGAAAGATTTGAAAATAAATGCCAGATGTGCAATTATGATAATATCACTTCATAGTAAACTGTAGAAACTTTCCCCCCAAAATGTTTAATTTTTTCAATTAATCATAATTCTTATATATTTCCACTTTAAAGAAACACATTAAGTATTGTTCTAGATAGATATCAGAAGTGAATTATCACCCCTGACAATTGTAGTCATGATTCTGATACCCAGAGAGAAAATCCAGAAGGGAATAACTAACAGAATTTTAGGCTTACTTCTGACCAGTGGCAAGGAGATCACTGGAATGAGAATAAAATAATGATAGTAATTTTTATTTAATTCTTATGAAGATACAGACATTAAGTGATCTGTACTAACTCATTTAAATATGTTAAACGATTTAGATATTACTATCTTCAGGTTACAAATGAAGATACTGAGATACAGAACTGTTACAGAACAATGAAAGAGAGGATGTCTCAGTCTAGTCTGTGCATAAAGGGAAGTTTCTTTCTGAAGGAGTTTGGCTTCTAGTTTTCTCTAAGAGTTAGGGAAAATGCTTAGAAAGTGTTCTTTGCCCTTGTATAGGCTGATAGCTTGTTTAAATGAAATAATTCTAATGGTGACTTGGTGTTCCCAAATAGTTACCCATCTGACCTCATATGAGCCCTTTAAGTGACTAAATATGAAAGATTCTGATTAAGGTATACAGATATGATAAGCAATTAATTCTAGATGTAATAACCTCTGATGAGTCCATGTAAATGAGTTTATAGCAATTTAAAATTCAACACTTAACCTTCACTACATATTAAACATTCCCTGAATCACTGGCTCAGCATATTTTAAATTTTTTATCATATAATGTAAAGTACAGTGTTTTTTAATCATGGAAGTACCTCAGAATCAAGCTAGGAGCTTATAACACCCAGGATGTGCTAAATCAAAATGTCCAAAGAAGGAGTCTAGGAATTAAAATTTTTAGCAAACACCTTAGACAATTCTTATGATTCTTAGGTTTCTAACACCTAGTCATCTGCCACTTACTATGAATTATCCCAGGCTTGATCATTCCTGTCTTCAAATACCTGTTCCCCTTTTTACTAAATATTGCATGTCTCCTTTAATTAATAGTAGTTGAACTAGTGAAGAAGTGATTCTTCTACCCATTAGCTGTATATTTGAATGAATGACCTACCCTATCTATGGCTTGGTTTTCTTGATCGAAAAGTGGTAAAAACGACTTCATCATAGGGTATTTATAAGGATTAAAGGAATTAATGGATACAAAGTATTTACAACTGTGGCATGATGATTTTGTATCTGCAAAGCCAGTACTAAGAAGGAACTCAACATATATTTATGGAATAAATTAACCTATCAGTATACGTATCACAATTCCAAATAAAAGATACTAGAAATATGGATTTTATCATTGTTCCACATTTTAACCTAGTTTGGAAATCTTTTTTATTTATTTATTTTAACATTAGGGGACTGACTCTATTCTTTTCAAGCCTTTCTTCTTGATAGATATGGTCCTCAGCCTATTTCAGAGTTTCTAGTTCTAGATTGACCTGGACATCTAACTGTGCATACATCAAATTTTGAAAGAAACCTTAAAAGACAGTAATAAATACATTTTAAAACTCAAAATAGCTCTTGGAAAGACTCTTAATGAAGGCAGTAACTTATAAATCTTTCAAATCAGCTTAAGCTGGAACAAAAATCTGAATACAATAAAATGAAATACGTTGGCTTCCAGATGTGCAAAGTCACACATACAGAAGCATGCAAGGCTACAGACAGAAAAGCTTTAAGGAATACTCAGAACTGTTTTTAGAGCAAAATTTACTAGACAGAGTTTATTTAAGTCAAAATTTGGGAAATCATAAAGAAAGATGCGTTTTATACAGTTATATAACTAGCTATTTTCAAAATACTTAAGATTTTAAGTTTACCTGAAAAATTCATTTCTATTAAAAGGGAGACATGTTACTCTTCACTGATACCAAATATCCTATTAGATTGCAGAGAGTCTATATTGCACAAATATGTATATATATTATGGAAGGAAAAGGATGTGTTTTAATTACTGAGAAGATTTCCTAACCACTTCCAACTCTGTAGGTGAACATATTTAAAAATATTTTCTAAGTAGCATTATTCACAGAGCATGTACATCCCCCCAAAAGGGTCTTATTATCAAATAAGTCTGTGAATCACCACTTGCTATTTATCCTCTGTTGGATATTTATAATGTTCGTTAGTAGATTAAAGATTCTGAAAAGTCCTGTCATAAAAATAATCTGTTCAATTTGTTTAGTTAAACTTATTTAACTCTAGTCACCTTTTTCAATTTTAAACACCTGTTAACCTACTTGGGCATGCTCTTAAAAACACAAAAGTTGGCAAATCTAAACATATAATTTTATGGAGAAATAGCTTTTTACCAAAAAACAAACAAACACAAAACAATCTTCACCAACAGAGTAGAAGGAGTAGACTTAAAAGATTTTTAAAATACTCTGGTTAGTTGGCAAGATGGAGATACTCAACAGATTGTGCCTTCATGAAAGAAGCAAATATTTAGCTTTATCTTTTAATTTTGGTAATTATTTTCCTAATAAAAATATCATCTTTTCCATAATAATATTTTTATTTGAGTTCTTCCTTTTTGTTTTAACTTTGGATATAGCTTCACACATGTGACATCAGCACAACCAGTCAATTCCAAAATTTAGCAAAATATATAAAAAATTAGCTGGGAGAATGGAAATTAAAGAAATGCCTTTAATTGAATCATCATTTTCAACTACTAGCTTCTGCATCATGAAGGGGGAAAAAAAACAAAATCATAGATTATATTTATACAATATCTAAATAACTAATAATCAGCCAAAGTTTGATATATCTAAATATGATTATATTTCATAATAGACTATATTTAGATTTTTAAATAAATTTTGTAATTTACCAACATACAATAAAATACAATTTTAGACATGAAAGGAATGTTAGAGACTTTGTTTTAAACTCCTAATAGTACTTATAAAAAGTGGTCTAAAATGATAAAGAATCTTAATCGAATCATTCTGTAAACCCATAACTTCTCTAATAAAAAATACTAAATTTTAAAAAGGAATATAAATACTAAAATTCAACAAATGCAAAGTTAGGTTACCTAAATTCAACCACTAAGATAAAAATATTGAATAATAAGTCACATTGTATAAATGTGCTTACTACAAATGAAAAGGACAAAAGAAATCAATCTACAGTGGTTTGCTTTTTCCATTATTGGCACTTGAAAACATCCATTACTCACCATTGGTTGCAGTCACTCTCATGACAACAGTCTCATTTTCTCCAGTTCTGGCCTTGAGGCAATAGCGGTAAAGTCACAAGTAGGAGGCAGTGATGTGGCAAAGGACAATTAAGCTCCATCGCAGTTCCTGGCTGCAATTGGTAATATTTGTCTTTGGTACTTTGAAGTCTAAATTCTCCCTTGGGACAAGTTAAGAAGAGTTAAGTGGTTGATCTGATAGGGCTAAATTTTTTCCCATGTAACTTGTTGCATCAACCACTTCATCTGAGGCTGATAGGTGAGTGTGATGTTTTTTCCAGGTTCTGAGACCATGTGGTTTTGATGGCACAGTTATCTCAAATCATCTGAAAAAAAGAAGAGAAGGGACTTATCTGATTTTTGGGTGCAAAGGTGGAAGCCACCCAGAAAATCCTACCAAAATCACTGGTGATATTAACACAGTTTCAACATTTTTATTTTAAAAAGGATTTTTAAAGGAGCTGGTACACAAATAGAACAGCAGATTTATTTGTTTACACATATTCCCTTAAGTTTTACTTGTTAACCATACAATGAGAAACACAACAGAAACACCCTTACTGGTGTATTTTATTGGCAGTGATCATATCACGAGGCTGAATTTCACAACTAAAATCTTCTGTACTAATACTGGGCTGGCAACTCAAACACTGCCTTCAACTATCACATTTACTGTTTATGATCAGACCAACACAGAATTTAATGGTTATCAAAATACCAAACCATTTTCATTCAATACATACACAAATTCATTTTCCATATGTATACAGGATTGTCTTATGCAGAGGTAGATTAGGTACACACATGTGATATGAAATACGGGGAACCAAGAAAATTCCCCAGTATTTTCCCACCTCCCTGCCTCCACTCCTGGAATTCCCAACAGGAGGTACACAGCAAATAATCTCTGAATATCCAAATCAGTGATTCTTATAGGATGTTCTGAGGATCCAAGTGAGATTCTAGCTTACTTTCAGGGGATCTGCAGGGTCAAAAATATTTTCAAAACAATATTAAGATGTAAGTTACCTTTTTCACTCTCATTGTCTCACAATTCTACCATAGATATTTTCAGAGGCTCTGAAGGCTAATGGGATATGTGCTCATAAATTCTTGTGATTCACATTTTGCTCAATGTACATTTCTGATACAGTAAATGTTGATAGATATAACCCACATAAATAAAAACTCTTTGGGATCCTCAATAATCTTTAAGAGTGTAAAGGGTTCTAAGACCAAAAAGTTTGAGACCCTGATCTACAAAATAAACTTCAGGAATTATTTCTCAAAATTAAAATAGTCCAGAGTGCTAGTACTAGTGCTAGTACATGGAGTTATTTGTTAGTTACTAACATCTTCTTCAACCTAATAGCATTATTGCTGCCAACAGGTATTTGGACATACTATTTAAGTAGAGAAGACAGCCAGGACATAAAGATGTCAAAAAACCCATGAACACTAGAGGAGTGATGAGAAAAGGGAAAGAACATCTGTCAAAAACTTCATTTATGCCACAATTTTGCTCAGGGCTGGCCCAGAATTCACTTTCTTTGCTTCCAAAAAAAGGGAAGTGAGAGAAATTAAGTCTATTCTTCAGTAAGATTTGCTATCTATATTAACCTTGTATATTATGTGTGTGTGAGTTTCAGGCCCCCCAAAACTAACTTATCTTCAGTAAAGGGTTCCACGTGTCAAAATGTTGTTGAAAAGCGAAAAACAGCACTCCAGGGTTTGGTTTGTAGCCATACAGCCATTTACGAAAGTTAACACTTCAAGCAAACATATATATTCGAGGGCATACAGAACTAGACTCTTTCCTAGCACTTTTTGCTTCTCTTCCCTAATGCAATTTGGCTCAGCCAACATTTATTTAGCACTTAATATAAATCGGGTCTGTCCAATTCCAATTATAAATAACAAGCCACCGAGGCTGTAGGATGCTACAATCACCTTATCCCAAAAGAAGTAAAGGAGACTTAAGACATAGTTCCATGCAGAAACACAGCACTCAGAAAATGACTGGAAACAGTAACCTGGAAAATGGGACCAACAATGTAAGATATTTACAAGTTAAAAACAAGTTTCTTCTCAGAAACAAGAATTCTTCTGGAAAGGCAGCACTTGGCCTCTGTGGAGCCAGGGAGATTTGTGGATAACACTAATAACATGATTTGAATCCTGGGAATAAAACAGAAACTCCCTTCTCTCTTTCCTTTCCTCCCGTAGTGAAGAAATTTTCTGTGAAAATGTATGAAACATGACAACATTTGGGCTCGAGGTCTTTGAAAGCTAACATTACACACTGACCCTCTGAGAATACAAGGCCACAAGTGCCACTGTGGCTGAACCTCCTGTTGACATAGAGCATGTTTTCAAGGACTCTATTTTCAAGGAGCTTGAGACCATGCTATGGTGTTCAGACTATGGGATACAGAAATTAACACATATCCAATCCCCAGACAATGGAAATATTGCCTGGCTAAAAGGAAAACCCAAATGTGTGGCTATTATCTCTAGGTTACTGGAAAACATACCCATACTTTAAATCGTTAGAGTTAGAAATAAAAATAGGCACTCTTAAAACAGTCTCTCCCCCTGCCTCCTGCATTTAACAAATTATGTGTACTTCTAGATACTTGATATCCAAAATTTCCACTATTTAGATTTTATCAAAGGATAGGCATACATATATGTGTGTATATAAAAATACACATAATTTTTCTAATGGTGATGAGCAGAAATTTTACAGCTTGTTGTCTATTATATTAAAGACACCATCCAAGCAAAAGTATTATATTGTGAGTATGTATCTGGTTTTAAATATGTGCAGCACATTTGTCTTATGTACACAAAACATATTTATAATAATGAATAATGTTATTTATGTATTTCTGCTTTAGAGCCTGCCACTGTTTGTGGTTCATTTATCTTTGCTTTGTAAGCTGACAGTTTAAAGAGAGCACAGTTCTATCACATATGGATTCTAAATAAAAGCTCAGTAAATATGATTTTCATCAGTCAATCAATAGAACTTTCATATTGATCACTACCATCTCCCAAGCTGGGCCATCTGTCTCTGTTCTTACTGCATTCTTTACTTTTTTTTACTCTATTTTGAAATAATTTCAAATTTACAGTAGAGTTGCAAAAAATAATACAAACCCCTTACAGAACTTCAAAATACCTGCATTTTGCCCAATACCCAGATCAACCAATTTTAACATTTTACTACCTCTGCCATATTATTCTATCATCTATCTATCTATCTACCTATCTATCTATCTATATCTATCCATCTATTTTATAGTTGTCTCTTTTCTGAATATTTGATGGCAGGTTGTGTACATCATATTCCTTGAACACACAATACTTCCATGTACATTTCTTATGAACAAGGACATTTATGTAAAAATAACCTTATCTGCAGTTATCAAGTTCAAGACAATTAATGTTGACTTAAAGCTTACCTTCGATAATCCAATTTTTCTTATGTCCCAGTAATGTCCTTTTGAGCGTTTTCTTCTCTAGTCTTAGATCCCATCCAGTATCATATATTGCATTCAATTGTCATTATTTCTTTAGTTTTTCTTTCTTTTTTTAAAATTGTGGAAACAGATATACAACATAAATCTCCCCATCCCAACCCTTCCAATCATACCTTTCATTGAAATTCACAATGTTGCAGTACCCTCACCACCATCCATTACTAGAACTTTATCCCAAACAGAAACCCTACACTCACTTTACATTAACTCCCCATTGTCTCTGCCTCCCACCCCTGGTAATCTGTATTCTACTGTGTGTCTATGAGTTTGCATACTTTCTGATATTTTCTTAGTAGTTTCCATGGGGCTAAAATTTAATGTCCTAAATATATAACAATTTCATTTGCTTTTACACCAACTTAATAAGTTCAATAGCAGACATAAACTATGTTCCTATACCCCTTCCCACCCAGCTTTATGTAGTTCTTGTCACAAATTACATATTTACACATTATGAGTCCAGAACCACTGATTTATCATTACAGTCTATGATCCTGTAAGAAGTGAAAAGAGAAATTGTAATTCAAAAATGCAATATTACTGTTATTTATATTTATGCATGCTATTATTTTTGCCAGAGACCTTTATTTCTTCATATGGCTTCAGTCAACTGTCTAGTGCCCTTTTCTGTCAACATACAGAACTCCCTTAAACATTTTTGTCTAGTGGTGACAAAGTCCCATAGCGTCTATTTATTTATTTTTAATCTAGGGGTGTCTTAATTCCTCCCTCATTTTTGAAAAACAGTTTTGCAAGATATACAATTTTTGGTTAGCAATATATTTTTTTTTATTTCAGTACTTTATATGTATCTGCCTACTGCCTTCTTTCCTGCATAGATACTGATGAGAAATTGGCACTTACCCTCACTGAGGCTCCCTTGTATGTGACATGTTGCTTCTCTCTTACATCTTTCAGAATTCTCTCTTTATCTCTGGCATTTGACAACTTGCTTAAAACATGAGGCGGTGTGGATCTATTTAGTTTATCCAGTTTGGGATTCATTGATCATCTTGGATATATATTTTTATGTCTTTTACTAAATTGGGGAAGTTTTCAGCCATTATTTCTTCAGATAGTCTCTCTGTCCCTTTCTCTTTTTGTTCACCTTCTGTTACTCCCACAATGCATATTTGTGGGAATCTATGCTTGATGGTGTCCCAAAAATTCGTCAGTCTCTGTTCACTTTTCTTCATTCTTTTCTCTCTTTGCTCCTCAGACTGGATGATTTCAATAATCTTATCATACAGTTCACTGATTACTTCTGCCAGCTCCAATCTCTTGTTGAACCCTTCTAGGAAACTTTTTATTACTATGGTCTTCAGTGCTGTTTGGTTCCTTCTCATAATTTCCATCTCTCTATTGATACTCTTTGTGTTCCTCTATCATTTTCTTGATTTCCTTTAGTTCTTTTTCTATGTTTTCTTTTAGCTCTTTGAGCATATTTTAAACCATCTTTTAAAAGTCTTTGACTGGAATGTCCTCAATCTTATCCTTTTCATTGACAGTTTCTAATGCTTTAATCTCCTTTTTTGCCTGAGCTATCATTTCCTGTTTCTTTATATGTTTTGTAATCTTTTGTTGAAACATGGACATTTTGATATTTTAGTGTGTTATCACCGGAATTTAAACTGTATGCCATCTGTTTCTTAGGATTTTATTCTACTAGTGTTATGTCAGAGCTTTCCTTGAAAGCCAGGAGCTAAGGAAAAAAAAATGGAGAAAGAATAAAATGAAAACACCTATCCCAGGTTTTTAAGACTGACTTGTGGGAATGCTCTATTTCAGAGCTTATCCATACAATGACTTTGGAGAATAGCTCTATGCCAAAGCATAGGAGTTTCCTTGATCCTTTCTGTACATATGTCTTGTCTTTGGCATCCACATGTGGCCCTAGGGATTCCCCCATTTACATGGATATAAATGTCCCCTTTCTCGAAGAAAGTTTCCCCACAGTCCATTGCCTTGATTTTCCTACATTCAACTATCCTTTTCCTCGGGCAGCAAGATGACTACTTTTGCACAGCATTCTGTATGAGAGCTCAGTGAGCTGCCCTCTACATGCAGGGCAAGTTTGGGGAATGCAAGTCCCTCAGACTACCGCAAATATATTGGGCCTGACATACATGCTTCCAGTATGTACGCAAAGATTACTCTGCTCCCTCTTGAACCAGGACAATGGATCCACACTGGAAGCATGGGCTGGCTCTAAGCCCAGCCATTGAGAGGTAGAGAAGGGGCCAGCTAGAGCTCCAGGAGGTCCTACCATTTTAAGTGCTTTTAATCTTGATTCTCCACGTGCCCTGTCACTGCAGTGCTTTAACTCTTTTCTAGAGCTTTTAGAAAGATGTTTTCACCAGTTTTTGCTCGTTGATCAAAGTTTCTGTGGGAGACAGTGCCCTGAAGACTCTCACTCTGCCATCTTTTTCAGAGCTACATTTCTTAAAAATGTGTTTTCTCATATCTGACAGTTCTTCCTGTGTCCTCTCTGTTATCATGCCCACCTTGGGTAACCACAGAGCACTGCTTAAATATCCTGTTTTTTTCTCCCGCCCACGCACATTTTGTTCACTGGGGTTGGGTTATGGGAAAACACTATGGTAGACCTGTGCAGAGAATGCCAAGTTGAATCCCATTTACATGTCTAATCAAGATGGGGAGCAGATAAAACTTTTCTAAAAGTTAAATAGGTCAATAGTGAGCTGAAGCAACTGACAAAAGCTGCTAAAGCAGAGCTATCACAGCCACTTTAGTATTACAGTTGTTGTTTTTTTTTTGGCCAGAATTGGTTCTGTACACAGGCAACTGGGTGGCCACTTGTGCAGTACTAGAATACATAATTATATTTAACAAGATTACAGATAAAAAAGCCAATGTAAAATAGCAACACTATTTTACAAACTAGCAATGGAAAATTAGAAATTTACATTTAAAAAGACAAATATTGTTTAAATAGAATAAAAAATATGAAATAGTCATGGATAAATATAACAAAATACATGGAAAGTCTATACACTGAAAATGACAAAAAATTGCTAGGAAAAAGTAAATAAGATCTAAATAAATTTATAGATATTCCTTGGTTATGGATTGGAAAGCTTAATATGGTAAAATGCCAAGTTTCTCCAAACTGATCATAATCCTAATAAAAAATCCCAGCAGCATTTTAATTGAAATTTATAAGCTGATTTTAAAAGTTTACATGGAAATCCAAAGGAGTTGAAATAGCCAAAACAATTTTGGTAAAGCAGACTTTATGACTTATTATAGAGCTATAATAACCAAGACAATGTGGTATTGGTATGAGATTAGAAGATGATTAGTGGTGAATAATTGGAAGTCCAGAAATATTCCACACATATATATGATCAATTGATTTTATCTAAAGATGCAATGACAATTCAATTGGGAAAGTATAATACTTTCAACAAAAAGAGCTAGAACAATTCAATATCTACATGCAAGAATGAGAAAGAAATAACTGGATTTAGCCCTTACATTACACTTTACACAAAAATTAACTCAAATGTACCATAGACCTAAATGTAGCTTAAAGAACAAAACTTCTAGAAAACAACAAGAAGAATATGGTGACCTTGGGGTAGACCATGATTTCTTAAATAGGACACATATATAAAAGAAATAATTGATAAATTGGCTTCAGCAATTAAAATAGTTTGGGGCATCAAAAGGCACTATTATGAAAATGAAAAGGCATCCTACAGAATTGGAGAAAGTATTTGCAAAACATATGTCCAATATTAGTCTTTTATCAGAATATTTAAAGAACCCCCACAATGTAATAATAGTAAGAAAAACAGCCCAATAAAATACAGATAAAAGTCTCAAACAGATACTTTTCTATGAAAAATAAACACATGGAAAGATGATCAACATCATTAATCACTAGGGAAATGAAAATTAAATCACTATGAAACACAAATAAACACTCAGTTGAATGACTACAATAAAAAGATTAACAACATCAAGTATCGACAAAGATGTGGAACAAGTAGAGCTCTAATACTTTGCTGATGGAATTCAAAATGGTAGTGCCACTTTGGAAAATAATTTAGCAGTTTCTTATAAAATTAAACCAATAATTGTCATATTACCCAGTCATTTTCCTCCCATGAGAAATGAAACAGATAGCGATAAAAATTCTTATACATTAATTTTCATAGAGAGGTAGCTAGAGGATTGATTTTTAAAAAGGAAGAAAGGAATATTTTAGGACAATGGAAAATTCTTTATCAAGAGTGTGGGGTCATTATATAATTACATACATTTGTCAAATCTCACCAAATTTAGACTTAAAATTGGCAGAAAATTTATTTGATATAAATTATAGTTCAATAATGATAAAAATGTAGTAATTATTTGACATTACATTTTATGAAAGTGGTACAATTTATCTAATAGTTTCATTGATTTTTTTTTTTTTCTTAAAAGACAGAGAACAGATTCAGCTGGCAAGAGTTTTTTGCTCCATTGCCTTTCAATCTGTCCTTCCTTGTTATCAGGCATGCAAATGAGATACTTGAGGTAGAATGAATCAAGGTAAAAAGCACAAGCTAGAAATGGCAGAGTGGGAAGTTAAAGGGAGCCTGCGTCCTTATGTCATTGCAGAACATTTATGGAGCCTAAGATTGCCTATGTCTAGATTACTACATGTGAGAGAAGCAAAGTCCCTAAGTATTACTTAAACAGCTACATGCACTTTATAACTGATAAATCCATTTACATGAGTCCCTTTGTCTTTAGATCCAGAAAAATAATTGAGACCCAGTGTAGCAGTTTGGTATTATTTATGGATACCAAGAACAGTTATTGGATTATATTTGTGAACTGGTCTTTTCCTCTTGGCATATTAGATTTTATTGGATTCAGAGGTTTCACTTTTACTTGATAAAATTATGATTAGGGCTTGGATTGGGCCACATCAGTAGGAGGTCCAGTCCCCCTTGGTGGGCATGGACTTGCAGAGAAAACTACATGGCAGAAGAGGGAGTTGGAGTTTTGATCCTGGCCAGGGAAGTAAACATACAGAGAAGCAGATACATAAGGAAAGAGAGAAGGCACCATTAGACACTGCAGAGGCCCCAGGAAGAGAGACAAGCTGCTCACCTGATGCTTTAAAGCTGGCCTTGTGGAGAGAACAGAGCAGCTGAGCATGCAGAGGAATAAGCCCCAAGGAAGAGACGAGATTTATCCCAGCCTATAGCTGATATTGGAAGAAGCTGGGACCAGGGAGGCTTAAGAGGAAGAGGGAGGCTGAACCCTTGAAGATGTTGGCAGCCATCTTGCTCCAACACATGGCAACAGACTTTGGTGAGGGAAGTAATTTATTCTTTATGGCCTTGTGACTATAAGCTTCTACCCCAAATAAATACCCTTTATAAAAATAAACCGACTTCTAGTACTTTGCATCAGCACCCCTTTGGCTGACTAATACACTCATGCACCCTGGTTCTTCACTGCCCACCAAAGAACTTTCTGAAAGACCTACACACAACATCAGATGTGCATCCACATTATATATGTGACACACTGCCCCCCACAACAGGTCCTGATAGGAACAGAGTAAAATCAAAGCCTGAGAGAATTCATCCTTCTATTAAATAATTTTGTACTTGCTTCCTCTTCTGCTTATGGTTTCTCTTGTATATCTTAAACATATGTACAGAGACCATTCCCCTTTTGGATTTTTTTAATCTCAGAGGGGCTACATTCACAACAAGGAATTACAATGTAGGGCTTAATTGTTCTGGCTTTGGTCAGACTACTTGGATTCAAACCCCAGGTGTACAACTTAGGCAATAATTGACTTTCTCCAACTGGTTTCCTCATCTGTAAACTGTGGCTAATAACAGCAACTACCTCATATGGTTCTCATAAAGACTGCATGAAGTAATTCATTAAAAGGACTCCAAATCTAGCTTATTACTCTATGTCAAAAGCTAAGCTTAATATATACAAACAACTTCTATATTTAGCTTGGGACTCATGGCAATATTTATTCACGCATCTCCTTAATAAAGTATCTAGCATTTATTTGGGGGTGATTTACTATGAGCCAGGCATAGTTCTAAACCTCTATGAATTCAATTTTACTGACTCATTCTTCAGATGCTACAGATTCTACTGTATCTACAGATTCTACAGATGCTACATCTTTAGAATGGGTCAGTAATAGTTAATAAGATGTTTATGAATATTCAATTTTGACTTTCAGTAGGTCACCTCATTTATCAAAATTAAATGGGGTATAGGAGAATTTCTATTCTCCTACCATCCACAATTGTTGTGAAGGAAAAAAAAATATGTTACAAAAGACTTATTTTATATACTTTTTCTTTACTCTAGATATATACACTACAAATGCTATATTTATACGTTTATTTTTGCTATAACTTTGAAAAATTGAGTGTGAGGTAGATGTGAAACTTGTTAAAAATAACCAAAGACGATAAAAAGGGAGATTTAATTATGTACAATGTTTACTTCACCAGTTGTTTTACAAAAAACAAAAAGCAAAAACAAATATAGTTCAGTTTATTAAAAGCTGTGCACACATATGAATGTGTATGTGTCTGTGTTCCTTTCCAATTAATAAGTTTTGCTATTTTGCAACATAAGGAAAAACAAAAATTGATTACTTCTTAGGTCTCCTATGAATTTGATGATGAGTTTCTGGAATTTAGACTTATTAACTTCCTGAAATACACCTAGGAATTGGTTGTTTACTGAAGATTTACAGCAAGATATTAGAATTTTATGAGATTTGAAGTTTATTGAAAATTAGAAAATGATGAAAATATAATAGATAGCTCAATTAAAAGAAAGCAATTTTTTCTAAAGTACTTAAAGACATTGTTTATAGAATGGAACATTACTATGGATTTTTATGGAGTCTGCTTATTAGAATACTGTAGTATTGTCCTTAAGAGATTCTTCTTTTTAAAAAAGGAGTTAATATCTATATTGTGCTGTCAGGTAGCAAGAATTTAAGTCATTTATTTAATGCATGCAAATATTCATCCAGGAGTGTTTTCACTCCAATGAATACCTAAATATGCTCTAAGAGATTCAAGACATTAAGAAAAGATTGAGGAAATATATGGGCCTTCATTTTCCTGGAAAGTAAGACAAGGAAAGCAGATGAGGCATAAAACTTAAAAATACCAAATTTCAAGACCCAGGATAGAATGTGTTTTCCACTCCTCCTTTTTTCACTATTAGAAAGTAGATAAAAATAAACATATCCTTCTTCTAGACTTAAAGTTGAAATGACTGTATGAGTCACACTGTGATCACGTACTATCTTTCTTGCAAGTCCTAACTAGACATAAGCAAACTGCTATGGAAAAAGTTTAACCCAAAATCCCTTCTATATAAATTATGTTCAAATTAGACAAACTCAAACTTCATTGGTTATGACATTCATTTTGATATGATTTTTATATGATCCCATCCAAAATTCCTACACTAAAACCAAAATACCACAAGGAACTTTTCTGCCTTCTCCTTCCCATTTTTCCTACAATTTCCATTTATCCTGGTTACAATTACATAGTCACTTCAAAAGTATAAAGTAGTCCCATTTTTGTCATTGAGGTATACTGATATTCTTAAGCACAGTTTATTATTATTTAGCTCTTTGGACCATGAAAGATAATAATTTACTTTCAAAAGTGAAAAACATCAATCTCTATGGAGTACAATTAGGCAATATCTATGTATCTACTTATCTGTTACTTTTATATCCAGAATATCCTGTAACTGTATTTCAACAATTTTGCAGAAACTCATGTATAAAGATATTCACAGCAGCATTGTAATAGCAAAAGATTGAAGACAACCTAAATGTCCATCAATATGTGACAAGTTAAATAAATGAGTACAGGTCAAGACAACAGAAAGGTATACAGAAGTTAAAAAGCACAAAGCAGCTCTATTTGGACTGATATAACATATTCAATGAGGTATATTAGCAAATGAATAAAGCTATATTGTATAACAACATGTAAAGTATACAACGGTTTACTTAAAATTGTAAATACAATTATACAATTAATAAATGCATAAAATATCTCTGGAAGGATACATAAAAAATCGGCAATACAGGTTGCCTATGGGATTGAAGTAAATACATTTACTGTAAAATAGGGTTAAAGGAAGACTATCTTTTCACTGAATGCTCTTTTATTAGTTTTAAATATGTATCATGTGAATGCATTTACTATTCAAATGAATTAGGCATATTAAAAGGTAATATACATCTGAAGAGGCAGTGTTTTTACTAAAAAAAGAAGAGAAAACACTGCTAGTGGGGAAATAGCCATGCTAGAGAAAATATAACTAGTGTTTAATGCTATTTAGTATTTACAAATTTTACTAAGGAAGTTTACATTGTGGTAAAGGTCTCTATAATTTGCATAAATTTTGTTTGTGATAAAAGAGTTGGAAAGAGAATACTTTGAAACCATAATAAGAAAAAATTAGCAGTGAAATAGTGTTGGTTGCTTGATTGTTCACAAACCACACATAATTAATTTTTTTTTCAGAGTGGTTGGAATCAAAGAGAACAAATTTCCTAGAATTAAGCTAGAGTTTTCTTGCATGATTCAGAATTAAGACTAGCACCTAATAAATATAAAAGTCAGGACCCAAAAGAAAAGTACAAGATTTATCCCAGAACATTCTGTATGGTGGTGATTAGGTAGGGAACTAACATCCCTTAATAAGTGAAAGAATGAAGTGGAATCAGGAGTTTTTCTTTAAAAGTTTATTGCAGTGGCTGGAAGGGAGATAGTGCTGTTCACCCTTCTAGAACTATAAATACTTAATGTATCCCAGCCTATTTATCAATCCACTGAGATTTACATGTTGTGTTTGCTTGACTGTTTCTTGTTTCTTCTTGTGTATTAATGCTTTCCAATACTTTTAGATCACTTTGATGATATAATACATTTATAAAGTTTGATTGAGCTCAATGAGACTATAAAGAAAACAATCCTCCCACACCCACTTCCACATGATGGTTAAAATACTTGATTTATTGTTGATAGATAAAAACAGGGATATTCCACCCATTGTAAGGAAAAGAATCACTTCACTTAAACTATTGGAAAAATTTACTTTTTAACAAATCAATTTTATTGATACATGTTAATAAAGCATAAATCCGTCCAAAGTGTACAATAAATGGTATTTGGTATAATCACATATTTGTGTATTTATCACTTCTATCATTACTAGAGCACTTTCATTATTCCAACAATAATAATAATATAAACAGACAAACAAAACTCATCACCTCTCAATCTCTTTATACTTCCCTTTCTGTACATAGCTGCTATTCTTTTTCCTTCTCTCTACTATATTTGTATTTACATTTTGTAAAAACAATCTTATATATGCAATATCACCCATATTCCCGTAAGAACACTTATTCACTGTTGGTGGGAATGTAGAACGGTACAGCCACTGTGAAGGACTGTTTGGTAGTTCCTAAGGAAGTGGAATATAGACTTGCCATGTGACCCAGCAATACCATTACTGGGTATATACCCAGAAGAACTGAGAGCAGTGACACGAACGGCCATCTGCACACTGATGTTCATAGCGGCACTAGTTTTGATTGCCAAAAGTTGGAAACAACCCAGCTGTCCATCAACTGATGAATGGATAAACAAATTGTGGTGTATGCACATGATGGGATATTATGTAGCAGTAAGAAGAAATGAAGTCGTGAAGCATATGACAACATGGATGAACTTGGAGGACATTATGTTGAATGAAGCAAGCCAGACACATAAGGACAAATACTGTATTATTGCACTATTATGAACTAAATATATTGTGTAAACTTATGGAGTTAATAATTATAATATAGATCCCCAGAAAATAGCAGCAGGATTAGAGAATGGAAAGCTGAGGGTTAATCTGCAGAATTGTTAAAGAAGGTTGTTTGCAAATCTTTGGAAATGAATAGAAATAGTGAAAGCATAATATGGTGTTTGTAACTAGCAGAGCTATGATATGGGTATGACAGTGATTGAAAGGAAAAGTCTAAGGGCATGTATGTTACTAGAAGGAAAGCTAAAAACTGTGACATGAGACTCTATAAGATAGTAAACTCTCATGTAAAAAATATCTTTTATTTTTAAATTTTGAACCACAAAATATGCCCAACTAGAGAAAACAATTATTACTGATAAATTATTTTTATCAGTATATAACTGTTTCAAAATCTTTTGTTGTTATTTATTTTCTATACCCCCAACGTTGAATAAACCCAGATCCTTTGTTCCTAAGCCCTACCTTCCTTTTTTAATCTTTTTTAAAAACTTGTTTGTTGGCAATTTTTCCCATTAGATTGTAAAGTTTCAAGAACAGAGACCATACTCATCTCACTCACCCCTACCGTATTTCCCATGTCTAGCACAGTGCCTGACAAGTGGTAGGTGCTCAATAAATCTTTGTTGAGTGATTGAATTAATGACTATGACCTTTTCCAAAGATTAAATGCCATTTTTATTAAGAAGCCAGAGTGGCATCACATTGCCCAGAACAAGGCTTTTGATTCCTTAAACTACATGCATAGATTCCTTTGGCGGAATATGACAGGCTGATATCAATACTGGGATTACATAGGCCTTCTCATTTAAAAGGCACAATACTGTGAACTCTGACCAGATTTCTGTACAAATTTCAGATGACCAAGGGAATAGGACATGGAGAAATGATACTTCTTATCCCTAAAATCTTATGGCTATAAAAAGTAGCCTAAAAATCAAAGTCACAGGAATAACTTGATAATAATTTTAGCATTGTTGTTTAGTATGGATTTTGGCCAGCTTGGGCAAGGGTCATCTATTATAGACAGGACTGAAGTTCAGTTGAAGCAGATATAATTCAGATTTGCCCATAGGATAAGGAGAAATTTTCTCCTCTACAGGGAAGGAATGGAAAGAACCTGGGTTTTTGATGACACCATTGATTCACTACAATCACCAACCCTGATCCTGCTCTATGTCTATACTTATACTGTGTATAAGAGCCAATAAATGACCTTATTGTTTAAAACACAGATTTATTTTTCTTTTACTTGCAGAAGGAAACATTACAATATTCAAAATAAATAAAATCAAGGTGCTCTTATCTCCATAAGCAACTTTTTTTTTTTAACCTATTTGAGGACAAGAGACATGCAAATTATGGCTCAGTTCTGAGCATGGTGGATCTTAGCAAATGTTAAATAAATCACCATATTCCATGCAGTAGTTTTTCAACAAGTCTGGTGTTAGCTATTCTTGATGAAGAATAGTGTGGCTAGAACTTCAGGTCAGGTCTTTTGCTTTGGTGACACTGATCATTTTAGCTGCAGTATTTTAAATCCTGTTTATCAAGAGAAACTTTGGACACCAAAGAATCTATCTTGAAGGAGGCCAGTTAGCAACTGCTCCAATCAGACCTGGGACAAGCACAGAGTTTACTGGGCCCCTCAGCCTGGCTCTTCCCATAGCATTGCAGAGAGAAGGATAGCAGCAAGACTTCAAAATCTGGGGATCTTACTCATTCTCATAGATTTCCAGTGAAGTTGTTTCCTTAAGACCTTGAGGAAAACTAAACAGATAGGGTCAAATGATTTAAAAAAAAAAACCTTGTTTAACTGTCCTTGGCTTATCAGATTGTCTTGTTAGTCTTTAGGATGATTTTTTATTATTGAAGAAGTTGTGAGTTTACAGAAAAAGCCTACAATTAACTATTTGCTTTGGTGTGTAAATTTATTACAATGGATGAAAGTACAGTTTTATAATTATATTATGAATTATAGTCCATGGTTTAACTTAAGGTTCACTCTTTGTGTTGTGCAAGTCCATGGATTGTTTTTTAAACTTTATTCTGGTGACATATATGCAGTGGGACCTAAAATTTCCCCTTTTAACTACATACAAACATATTATTCAGTGCTGTTTATTATGTTCACAATGTTGTGCTACCATCACCACCATCCATTACCAAAACTCTTCTATCATCTCAAATAGAAACTGTACATTTTAAGCCTTATAACTCCATATTCCCTACCCCTACCCCACCCCCTAGTAACTTATATTCTAGATTCTTTTCTATGGCTTCACTTATCCTAATTATTTCATATCAGTGAGATCATAAAATATTTGTCCTTCTATGTCTGATCTATTTCACTTAACATGATGTCTTCAGGGTTCATCCATGTTGTCACATATATCAAAATGTCATTCTTTTTTACAGCTGAATAATATCCCATTGTGTATTTATCCCTTTACCAGTTGATGGACCTTTGGGTTGCTCCATCTCTGGATTCAATTGTGAATAATTCCACTATGAACATCAATTGCAAATATCTGTTCTTTTGGGTATATGCCTAAAAGTGAGATTGCCAGCCCATCTGGTAGTTCTAGATAACTCTCTGAAGTACTGCCAAACTGTTTTCCACAGAAACTGCACCATTTTACATTCCCACAGCAATGAATGAGTATTCCTATTTCCCCACATCCTCAACACTTGTGAGTTATAATTTTTTAAATAGTAGCCATTCTAGTGGGAATAAAATATCTCATGGCTTTGATTTGCATTTCCCTGATGGTTAATAATATTGAGCATCTTTTCATGTGCTTTCTAGCAATTTGTATATCTTCTTTGGAAAGATGTCTCTTCAAGTCTCTTGTGCATTTTTAAATTGGGCTCTCTTTGTTCTTGAGTTGAAGGATTTCTTTATACATTCTGAATATTAAACCCTTATCATATATATGTGTTTCCAAATATTTTCTCCTATTGTGTAGGTTGCCATTTTATGTTCATGATAAAATCCCTTGATGCACAAAAGTTTTTTTTTTTTTTTTTTTTTGATGAGGGCCCATTTATCTATATTTTCTGTTGCTTATGCTTTGGATTTAAAGTTGAAGAAACCATTACTTAACACCAGATCCTGAAGATACTTCTCTCCATTTCCTTCTAGGAGTTTGCTAATTCTGACTATTATATTTAGGTTTTTGATCCATTTTGATTTTTGTAAATGGTGTGAGGTAGGGGTCCACCTTCATTCTTTTCCACCTGGAGATAGTTTTCCTAGCACTATATATTGGAGACCATTCTTTCGCAATTGAGAGAATAGCGGTCTTTGCCCATTGTCAGAAATCATTTGACCATAAATGTGGGGACTGATTTCTGAACTCTCAATTTTATTCCACTGGCTTACATTTTTGCCCTTGTGCCAATTCCATGCTATTTTGACTAATATGGCTTGTAATATGTTTTAAGATTAGTTAGTATGATTCCTCCCACTTTGTTCTTTATTTTTCAAGATGTCTTTGACTATTCAGGGCCCCTTACCCTTCTATATAAATTTAATTATTGACTTTTCCAGTTCTGCAAAGAATGCTGCTGGAATTTTGATTGGGATTGCACTGAATCTGTAAATTGCTTAGGGTAGAATTTGACATCTTAACAATATTTAGTCTTCCAATCCATGAAAATGGATGCCTTTCCATTTAGGCTTTCTTTGATTTTTAATCAATGTTTTGCTGTTTTCTGTGTAGAAGTCCTTTGCATTCTTGATTAGATTTATTTGTAGATATTAGATTCTTTTCGTTGCTATTGTAAATGGAATGTTTTCTTCATTTCTTCTTCTGATTGTTCATTACTAGTCTATAGAAATACTACTGATTTTGAAGTGTTTTTCTTGTACCCCACCACATTGATGAATTCATTTATTAGCTCTTGTAGCTTTGTTGTGGCTTTTTCAGGATTTTCTGTATATAGGATTATGTCATTTGCAAATAAGGAAAGTTTTACTTCTTCCTTTTCAATTTGGAAATCTTTTATTTCTTTTTCTTGCCTAATTGCTCTGGCTAGTACATCCAGTACATTGTTGAATAACAGTGGTGACAGTGGGCATCCTTGTCTTTTTCCTGTTCTTAGAAGGAAAACTTTCAGTCTTTCACCATTAAGTAGGATGTTAGCTGTGTGCTTTTCATATATGCCCTTTTTCATGTTGAGGATGTTTTCTTCTATTCCTAGTTTTTTATTTATTTATTTTTTTAAATAAAGAAAGGTGCTGGATTTTGTTTAATGCCTTTTCTGCATCAGTTTGAATGATCATGTGGTTTTTTTCCTTCATTGTATTAATGTGGTATATTACATTAATTGATTCTATGTTGAACTACCCTTGCATACATGGGAAAAATTCCACTTGATCATGGTGTATAATTATTTTAATGTGCTGTTTCATTCAGTTTGCTATTATTTTTTGAGGATTTTTGCATCTTAATTCTTAAGAGATATTGGTCTGTAATTTCCTTTTCTTATGCTAATTTTAGCTGGATTTGGTATGAGGGTGATTCAACCTCTTTACTATTTGTTGTTTGTTGAGATCTTCAATTTTTCTTGGATCAGTGTAGTAGTTTGTGGGTTTCTAGGAATTTGTCCATTTCATCTAGGTTATCTAATTTGTTCATGTAGTTGCTCATAATGTCTTTTTTTTTTTTTTTCAAAGAGTTTAGTAGTAATGGCCCCTTTTCATTTCTGATTTCAGGTATTTGCATGCTCTTTTTTTCTTCAGTCTAGCTAAAGTTTTGTCAGTTTTATTTATCTTTTCTAAGAACCAACTTTTAGTTTTAATTCTCTCTCTTGTTTTTTTTTTTTTTTTAATACTCTATTTCATTTATCTCTGCTCTAATCTTTGTTATTTCTTTCCTTCTGCTCACTTCCTTTTTAGCTTACTCTTCTTCCTTTGTATGGGCCATCATTTGCTGTTTCTTTTTTTGTTGTTTTATAATCTTTTGTTGTCCATTCTACATTTTAATATTTTAAAAAATTAACTCTGGGATTTATTCTTTGAGATTTCTCTTTCTTGAATTTGTATCCAGCTAGTGATATGACAAGTATTCCTGAGTGCCAGAAGCTAACAAAATCAAGCAAACTTAAGCAAAAAATACCTTTCACTCTCTTTTCAAATTGGCTTTTCATTGGCTGGTACTCTCCATCAGAGTTCAGCCCTCCTATCAGGAAGGTCAACCCAAGGAAAATGCAAAGTGAAGTCTTTCTTGTCTTTACTGGGCCTGTGACTTGTCCTGGGCTTGTGCTCGCTAGTGACCTTAGGAGTGCCCTTGTTTAAAGGAGTTTGAATGCCCTCTCTACTTCACAAGAAACCTACCTTCTCCCTCTCCCAGGTGTTCCACTGCAGGATTTAAAGCATGTAAGCCTTTACCCCAGGCTTCCTGCCTCATTTGTTTCTTATACAACTTTTGTTGTCACAAGCTGCTTTTGCCTGGATGGAATTTCTAAAAGGGGGTGCACACTGAAGAAGTTTCCTAGGGACCCACAAATGAAGGACCAGCCAGCTCTTTGCTCAGGGAAAGGTATCAGGGAAGGGCCAGTAAAGGTTCCAGGAGCTTCTTCCACAACTTCCCAAAGCTGTGTTTTCTTGTCTAGGCACCCCCACCCCCAGCAATTGCAGCCCTTCAACTGTCCTCCCCTCCACCATCTTTATCCAGGGAAGACTGGAACAATGGTCACCCTCAGACCTGGCCCCCAATGACCTAAAGTATGTAATCAAAAGCAGTGATCAAAATCTGCTGATTTCTCTTTTAATGTATTTCAAGGTTATAGTATTAAATGTACACAAATACATAATTGCTTTACCTCTGCAGTACATTTTTTCTGTCCCCACCCCCCTTATCCATTATTTTATAATAAAAAAAAAATACTATGCCAGTTTTATCTTGGTTAGTACTTACATGGTTTATCTTATCCATCCTCTGTTTTTAAAAAATATTTCTATGTCATTAAGATTCAGATCATGCAACTTAACATTTTATTTTGTAATTTCATTTTGCTGTAGTTTAACTGGTGAAAGATTTATTCTGAGGACTGATATTTTGAGTTCCTCAACCATGAAATATTATACTTTCTATTTCTTATGTTTTTCCTTTGCTTCTTTAACATGTTTGATTTAGAGGCAATCAATATCACTTCCCTTTCCTTGAATAATAATGAAAACATTTTAATTCTGTTCACCACCTTTCACCCCAACTTATTGCTGTCCAATTTTTTAATTCATATTATGTTTATATTCCCAAATTAGTTACCATAATTATTGACTTTTATGTTCTGTGCTGTTTAAATTTACTCATATATTTACCAATTTCTTTGCTCATCATTACTTCTTACAACTCTCTTCAAATTAGGTTCAATTTCCTTCTTCTTGAAGTATAAATTATAGAAACTCCTTCAACATGCGTCTGTATATAGTCAGCTCTCTCAGATTTTGTTTGATTAAAATGTCTTTATATTGTCACTTGTGAATTTAGTAATTATAATCTGTTTAAATTTTCAGGTTACATTTCCTGTGCTTCTGCTCTTTGGAAATATTATTTGTGGCAGATTATATCTTCCATAGCTAGCCACCATCTCCTATCTCACATGCTTTTCTGCAATATGACCTTACCTTCCTACAGTGAAATATAGGCTCCATGCTGTCCTCCTCTCCATACCAAATCTAGCAGGTTTGTGACTTGCTTGTAACCAATAGACTGTGGCAAAATGAGGCTTCATGACTTCCAAAGCAAAGAAAAAAAAATCTGAAGCAACTCACTTTTGAACTCTGAGCTTCTATTTAAAATCTCTAACTATCATGAGACCACCTGAGGAAATAGTGGGCACATGGAGTAAACACATTCTCTGGCCACAGCATCAGTCAACAACCAACATGAACTGGCATACATATGAGTGAAGATTTCTTTAAAAGATTGCAGTCCTTAGTTGTCGAATAACCCCACCTGTCTTGTTGTCCCAGCTGAGGACCCAGATATCTTGGAGGAGAAACAAACCATTTCCACTGTTCCCAGCCCAAATTCCTGGACTACAGAATCTGTAAGCATATTAAAATGGTTGTTTTAAGCCACATAGTTTGTAGTGATCTGTTGTACAGCTGTAGTAACTAGAATATTAATAAACCATCTGCTTACTTCTATTTTTGTTGTTCCAGAAACTTATAGTCTAGTTCCTCTTTGTATAATCTGTATCATCTCTCTGCTTGCTTTCAGGTGTTCCTTTTGTCTTTAAGAAAGAAAAAATCTTCAAAGATAAAGACAAGATATAATTTAAGAGTAGATAAAGAAATAGATACAGATATTAGGGATAGGTATAGATATAGGGATAAAAATGAAAGTTCAGGGCTCCCCAAGGACAAGAAGCCTTAGAATTCCACTTGAGAACTAAAGAAATGTAACCTAAGAGCACATGGCAAAATGGAAAGTCAAGTTTTTTTAAATCTTAAAATTGGCTCAATACCATCTGTATTAAATGGTCTTTCTCTACTTATCTGCCTGGTAGAGTCAATACTGTTGACTCTAGAGGAGTTATCATGCAAGGTTTCAAATCTTTTCTATAATTTTTCATCAAATTATTTTGCATTCAATAAAAAACATACTTGTAGTATCAGCAAGTATAACCAAAATACAAAAAAAGAAAAAAAAATTGAAAGAAAAAATTCAGGAAAATATCAAATAGACTCACAAAATATGTATATATTCAAACTACTAGACAATATTTATAAAATAACTATAATTAGTATGTTCAAAAAATAGAAAACAAAATGAGAAGTTAAATAATTAAAACATACACACAAACACATATTTAATAACTGGAAATCCTACAATTAAAAAAATGAAATAACTAAAATTAAAACTCAATATATGGTTTTAATGGGACATTAGACATTGCTAAAGAGAAGAGTAGTGAAATTAATGTAGTAAATCAGTAAGAAATAACCAGACTTATTAAAAGCAGAAAGACATTAAAGGATAGAAAACAGAAAATAATATCATAATATTGAAAGGGATGATATTTAAAAGTTTTAATATATGTATAAGTAGAAACCCAGATAAAAGTAAAAGAAAATAGGACAGAAACAATGTCTGAGAATTTTTCAAAAGCCAGACATTCAAGACATGTTATAAAGAAAATGACACCTAGACAAAAAAGAGTAAACTTGCTGAAAGCCAAAGAGAAACAGAACATATTTCATGGAGCTAGATAATAAAAGACATATTACTTTCAAAGAGCAACAATATGAATTTCAACATACTTTCAAAAGAAGAGATGGTTACCAGAAGACAATGGAAAGGCATTGTGAAAATACTGAACAAAAATGGCTGTCAGCCTAAGATTCTATATCCAGCAAAAATATTCTTTGAAAATGACTTTGAAGACAACAAAAAATGGGGAGAATTCATCACCAAAAAGCTTTGCAAAAAATAATAAGAATAATGGAATGTTTCAGACAGAAGGAAAATAATTAAAGACAGAAACACAGCAATATAAAAGACAGAGAACCACAGATAGAATAAATATGAGGGCAAATCTAAAATAATATTCATTGTATAAAATAATAGTAATATACTGTGTGGTTTAAAATATATACAGAATCATAATATGTAATGATAATACCATAAATGATGGGTTTTATAAATAGAATTGAAATATTTTAAGGTCCATGCATTGTCCAGGAATTGTAAAAGTATTTATTTATATTAGATATTATTAAAACTAGGAGGCAGATTCTAATTTTAGGTTAATCATACATGAGAAGGTGGGAACATGGCCATCGGGTTAGGCAGATAAAGTTCATCTCTCACTAAAACAATGGAGAAAGAGCCAAAGTCTGTTCTGGGGTACAGCAGACGAGGACACTGCTTCACAACCCCTAGGAGAGTGAAGGACAGAGAGACAAAGATGCTAAAACAACAAACTGGAACATAGACAACAGCGAGGAAATAGAATAAGAGAAACGAAGAGTCAAAATCAAACTTTACCACAAACACAAAAACAACAATGAAATAAAACCCTAAAGTAGAGAATAGGCAATCAACTGGATAAATCCATCAAAATAAACAGATGCCTAGATACCAACAAAAAATTACAGGCCATACTAAGAAACAGGAAGACATGACCCAGTCCAATGAACAAACTAAAAATCAAGAGGAGATAAAGAATATGGAACAACTAATCAGAGATGTCCAAACAAATATCACGAATCAACTTAATGAAATGGAGGAAGAGATTAAGGACATTAAGAAGACACTGGGAGAAAACACTTAAGATATTGTAAAAATACATTAAAAGATAACAGATATGATGGTGATGAATGGCACAATCCAAAAAATCAAAACTACCCTGGAAGCACATAACGCAGATTTGAACAGGCAGAGGAAAGAATCAGCAATGTGGGAGACAGTATATCTGAAATCAGACAGATAATAGAACAGATACATAAAAAGACAGGAAAAAATCCAGCAGGGACTTAAGGATTTGAATGACAACACAAAACACAGAAACATATGCATTATATGTATCCCAGAGGGAGAAGAGATGGGAAAGGAGACAGAAGGAGTGTTGGAGGAAATAATGGCTGAAAATTTCCCAAACCTATTGAGGGGGCACATTATATTGAGCACTTAGGTAAGAAAAAGATATAAAAGGCATCCAAATTGGAAAGGAAGTGAAAATTTCACTATTTGTGGAGGATATGATCCTATAAATAGAAAGCCCTGCAAAATCTGCAAGAAAGCTTCTAGAGCTTATAAATGAGTTCAGTAAAGTGGCAGGTTATAAGATCAATGTGCAAAAATCACTAACATTTCTGTACACCAATAATGAGCAATCTGAGGAGGAAATCAAGAAAAAATGCCATTTACAATAGCAACTAAAAAATTAAATACTTAGGAATAAATTTAACTAAATATGTAAAAGACTGATACACAGAAAACTATACAACCCTGTTGAAGGAAATCAAAGAAGACTTTAAGAAATGGAAGAACTTCCCTGTTCATGGATAGGGAGACTAAACATCATTAAGATGTCTATCCTACCCTAATTGATCAACAGATTTAATGAAATCCTAATAAAAATTACCACAGCATTTTTTACTGAATTGGACAAGCTAACTATGAAATTTATTTGGAAGAGCAAGGGGCCCCAAATAATCAATGATATATTGAAATAGAAAAATGAAATTGGAAGAATCACACTACCTGACTTTAAAACATACAAGGAAGGGGATGTGGCTCAAGTGGTTGGGCATCCGTATACCATATGGGAGGACCCGGGACTTCTGGGTGAAAAAAAAAAAAAAAAAAGGAGAGCAGGCAAGCTGGGCCCATGCAGCGAGCCCCGGCCCATGTGGATGCGCAGTGAGCCCAGTCCCGCATGGATGCTTGGCAAGCCCAGGCCCGTGGCGAGGCAGGCCCACACAGATGCATGGCAAGCCATGCAGCAAGATGATGATGCAATAAAAAAGAGAGACACAGGGGAGAGTCAAGGCGAGATGTGCCAGAAACCTGGAACTAAGGTGACAGGGTGTCTGTCTCCCACATCAGAGGTCCTTGGAATCCCGGTGAAGCCTTGAGGAGAAAAATGTGAAAAGAAGGCAAGAAACAGACACAGAAGATCACCCAGTGAATGGACACAGACACAAGTGGGGGCGGGGGGGAGGGAACTCATTGAACTGTACACCAAAAAGAAAAAACAAAGTCAATTTAAAAAAAAGCACACTACAAGGCTACAGTGGTCAAAACTGCATGGTATTGGCACAAGGATAGACATACTGACCAATGGAACCAAATTGAGAGTTCTGATATAGATTTCCACATATAAAATCCCTTGATATTCAACAAGCCCACCAAGCCCACTCAGCTGGGAAAGAATAGCATCTTCAACAAATAGGGCTTGGAGAACTGGATATCCATATCCAAAAGAATAAGAAAGGAATACCACCTCACACTTTTTTTTTTTTTCACCTCACACTTTATACAAAAATTAACTCAAGTTGGATCAAAGATATAAATATAAGAGCCAAGACAATAAAGCTCCTAGAGGATAATGTATGGAAGCATCTACAGGATCTTGTATTAGGAAATGATTTCATGAACTTTACACCCAAAGCATGAGCAATGAAAGAAAAAATAGGTAAATGAGATTTCCTCAAAATTAAAAACTTTTGCACTTCAAAGGAGTTTGTCAAGAAAGTGAAAAGGCAGCCTACTCAATGGGAGAATTGGTAAACATGTATCTGATAGGGGCCTAATATCCAGCATATATAAAGAAATCCTACACCTCAAAAATAAAAAGACAACCCATTTATAAAATGGGCAAGTGATTTGAATAGACACTTCTCCAAAGAAGAAATACAAATGTCTAAAGAGCACATGAAAAGATGCTCAACATCACTAGCTATTAGGAAAAGGCAAATCAAAACTACAATGAGATATCATCTTACACCCATTAGACTGGCAGCTATAAAAAAAAAAAAAAAAAAAAAAAAAAAAGCAGAGGACTACAAGTGTTGGAGAGGATGTGGAAGAATGGGAACCATTATCTACTGCTGGTGGGAATGTAGAATGGTGCAGCCATTGCAGAGGACTGTTTGGCGGTTCCTCAGGAAGCTAATTATAGAACTACCATACGATCCAGAAATTCCACTGCTGGGTATATAACCAGAAGAATAGAAAGCTGGACATGAACAGATATATGCACACCAATGTTTATCGCAACATTTTTCACTATTGCCAAAAGTTGGAAACAACCCAAATGTCCATCAACAGATGAATGGATAAACAAATTGTGGCACATTCATACAATAGAATATTACTCAGCTGTAAGAAGGAATGGAGTATTAACACTTGGGATAACATGGATGAATCTTGAAGACCTGAGTGAGTAAGCCAGGCACTGAAGGACAAATATTACATGACCTTACTGATATGAATTAAGCAAATTGAACAGACTCACAGAGCTACAGTCTGGAAGATAAGTTTACAGGAGACAGAAAGAGAGAAGAAGATTGTAGGTCAATGCCCATATGGGCAAAATCTATGATAAGGTAGAAGGGTGTAATTGTGCAGTGGATGGGCATAACAGTGGTGCAGTGATGCTATTGGGCTGGGTAGTGCTGGTCTGTGAGTAGGATAGGGTGGGGAGGGTGGGTTAGACTGTCTATGGAACTGAGGGGAGGGTTGGGGGAGGGAGCAGGTGAACTCTGGGGATTTGCGAGTATGTGGCTGAAACTACAATGCTGGGAATGTTCTTTTGGCAAATATTGCAGGGGAGGGTTACTGGTTTAAGGTTTTGGATGTGGGTGGCTCATAGCAATGGTCATGCCTGGGGCAGGCTTCTAGGGAGTGTGCAGCTGTCATCTTGTCATAGTGTGCTGTATCAGGGGATGTAGACTCATATAATGAGCAGGAAAGTGTTGGACTCCCATCCTGGGGAGTCCTGCTGTAATCTCATATAAAGGGGCAGGAGACTCATGACGGCATAGGCAGTGCCTAGTAGGGGAGGACAAGCCAGTATGTCAAGACTTCAATGTTGTTGCAAGTAACTATGATCTGGTCCTTCAATGAGTTAATCTTGGTAGTTACCATGGGTCCCGAGGAGATGGAGGGAAGAAGAGAATAGATGGAACATGGGACATTTTTGGGGCAATGGAATTGATCCTGCAAGGATGGATACAGACCACGTAAAACTTCATCAGTCTATAAAAGTGTATGGTCCAAAATATAAGCCACAATGTAAATCATTGACCATGGTTAATAGTGATGTTTCAATATTTGTATATCAATTATAACAAATGTGCCATCACTATGTAAAATGTTAATAATATGGGAAAGAGGAAAAGGGAGAGGACGTTGGGCACCTATATTCTGTACATGACTTTTCTGTAACCTAAAGCTTCTTTGAAGACAAAATGAAAAATCTAAGACTTTGGGTGAATAAATGGAAGCAAATGGCACTGTACATACAAGACAACAGATCTTACAGTGATGAAAGACATAATGTTAAAAAAGTTTTTAATTTTATATTTTTATTTTTATATTATTTCAAACTTTTTTTAAAAATTTGTATTTTATTGGTTATTTTTAAAACAATCATTATTGTATCATTTTCCTGTTAATTATATTAACTTATTTTGTTGGCTTCAACTTTGAAGAAGTTTTGGATCACAGAAGGGTTACAACTGTGCCAGGGGAGGATCATTGGTGCTGGGTTATCAGAGATGTGAACTGCATGAGAGGAGGTTCACCTGGGACATACATATAAGGCATATGAATGTGTTCAAATGTTCATGGGGCATTGTCCCTGTGAGTGGAGATCTACACAATAACCAAAGAAATATCAAAATTCCCATCCTGGAGAGCTCTGCCACATTCTCTAATGGGACAGCAAGAATCCCCTGAGTACAGAAGCAGTGACTACTGAAGGAGGATGGGCGATTGACAGGTTCTTGATTATGATGACTGTACCTATGAACCTTTACTTTTGAAATTGAAACTTAGCATAGTATTATAGGATGCCTAGGCGTTACCACCTGAGAACCTCCTTGTTGTTCAAATGTGGCCTCTCTCTAAGCCAAAACTCAGCATATAAATACATTACCTTCCCCTCAGCATGGGACATGACTTCCAGGGATGAGCTTCCCTGGCACGGAGGGATTACTAACACGAACCAACCAGCAATGCAACTGCAAAAAGACCTTGACCAAAAAGGGGAAAGGGTAAAGACCAATGAGTTTATATGGCTAAGAGACTTCAAAGTGAGTTGGGAGATCATTTCAGAGGTTACACTTATGCACATCTTAGCAGGAACTCATTGACTGCCAAAATAAATATTATCTCAAATACTGGGGCTCTTGAGGGCTCTGGAGACACCCAGACACTATAGTCAGGGCAGATAGCTCAGGAGTTTGATGCCCTGCCAGTGGGCCCTACTTTGGAATTTATACACCCCAGTGTGATAAAGTCAGACTCAGTTGTGTATTCCCTACACATGGCTCTGCTGACCCTCTATTTGAACCTATAGTTAGTACTAGAGTTGATAGCTGTATGTCCAAGAGACTTAAATCTTGGGCTGTCCATGTGCCAAATGGGCCCTGAATCTCAACACACTTGCGAAACCTACTCTCCAGTTCATTGAACTCACCCAGGTCAACTAACAAGGAGACGATGGCTGACGTCAACCATTGAAAGGAACAGAGAGAGTCCACAACTGCAAGCAAGAAAGTCCCATCCATCTGCTCCACAACCACAAGCAAGAAAGTCCCATCCATCTGCTCCACGATCTAAGCTCCCTCTCAATTAGAGGTGGAGTGAGCAACACCATCACATAATCCTTAGGACTGGGGAATGGACAATAGACTAGAGTAGACTTACATTTGTTCTGCTATAGACTTGTTGTGATTCTAGCAATGGAAGAACTTTCATCATGGATGTGGAGGCAGGAAGGGAGGTTCTGAGGGGAGGGAGAAGGAAAAATAGGTATAATGTGGGGACATTTTCGGGAATTGGGAATTATCCTGAATGACATTGCTATGACAGATACAGGCCATTGTATATCTTGTAATAACTTGCAAAAATGTGCAGGAGAGAGTATAAACTACAATGTAAACTATAATCATCACTTAAGCAGTGCTCCAAGATATGTTCATCAATTGTGGCAAATGTACCACACTAATGAAGGATGTTGTTGACGTGGGAAAATGTGGGAGGGCTAGGGAGCAGGGCATATGAGAATCTCCTATATTTTTTTGTGTAGCATTTATGTAATCTAAGTTTCTTTTAAAAAATAAAAAAGTATATTAATAAATAAATAAATAAATAAAGATTGAAGTCAAGAATCAGCAAAATCAAAGTGAGACCTTTTACAATGATAGAAGAATCAATCCCTCAAGAAGACATAGTCTAGATACATATGCCCCTAATAAGACAGGCTCTAAATAAATACAGGCTTCTTAATAATAAATTAAGGAAGGAAAAAGAGAAATAGAAAAACACAATGATAATGGAAGATTTTAATTCACCTTTCTCAGTAACTGATAGAACAAGCAAATAAACAAAATCAGTAAAGATGTAGTAAAATGGACTTGAATACCGTGATTAACAAATGGCCTACATAACATATATAGAACATTGAACCTAAAACCAGAGGACAAACATTCTATTCAGGTACACAGGAACATTTACAAAATTGACCATATGTGGGCAACAATTAAATCTCAACAGTTTTCAAAGGATTGACATTATAGAATTTGACTTATTAAAATGAAGTCAAGCTACAAATCCATATTTAGATTACTTCTAATTCCAAAAATGTATGGAAATTAAGCCTGCAAGAGAAAAAAGCCTCATGCTTTCTGTCTGTCTGATTATGTCAGCCAAGATTGGGAGACTACAGCAAGTACTAAAAACATGGGGAGGGGAGATAACTTTTTCAACAACTCAGAAATAACCTTGTAAACAAACAAACAAAAAAAGTCTCCTTTTACTCCACAAAAGGAATCTTAAAATTTGAGTTTAAAAAAAAACGAAGTCATGGGATGTAGCTAAATCAGTGCTAGGGGGGGCATGTAGTCTTAGATGCTATATTAGGAAAAAGAAAAGAATCAATAAAAATAGATGATATAAACATTTATGTCAAAAATTTAGAAAAAACATCAAAGTATGAAATTAAACACAAGGTAAGTAAAAGGTAAAATTTAATACAAATAGAGCCAAAATTAATGAAATGGAAAATAAATGTACAGCAAAAGAATAAACAAAGCTAAAATCAGTTCATTAAAAACAATAAAACTAATAATCCCTATTGCAGCTGTTTGGCAGTTTGATGTGATTATGAATTCCAAAAATATATATTAGATTATGCTTGTAAACTGATCTGTTAATCTGGGCATGATTAGGTTATGATTCGGGCGTTGACTGGGCCACATCAGTAGGCATGGAGCCCCACCCCTTGGTGGGTGGGGGAATCAAATATAAAAGTCAAGGCAAAGGACAGAGGGAACAGTCTTTGAGTTGCAGTTTTGATGTTGAAGTTTTGATGTTGGAGAGAAGGCCCCTGGATAGAGAGAAGCCATTCTCCTAAGAGTTCACAGCTGGCCTTGTGGACAGAAGCAAAGCCTAGAGAGCCTAATAGTCTACAGCTGATCTTGTGGAGGAACCAGAGGCACTGAGCCCGGAGAGAAATGCAGTCCCGGGAAGAGAGGAACCCAAGAAGCCTGAACCCTGGCAAACGTCGGCAGCTGTCTTACTCCAACATGTGGCAACAGACATTGGTGAAGGAAGAAACTTATGCTTTATGACCTGGTAACTGTGGAATTCTACCCCAAATAAATACCCTTTATAAAGACCAACCAATCTCTGGTATTTCACATTAGCACCCCTTTGCCTGACTAATACACCTATTAAAACTGATCATGTAAAAAAAGGGAGATTATACAAATTACCAATTTTGAATGTAAAGGTGGACAACTTTAAGGGCCTACAGACATTAAAAAGATATTTAGATGAAATGGACATGTTCTGAGAAAATGATATCTAACAGAAGAAGAAATTAAAAATCTGAATAGTCATATAACAAATAATTAAATATACAGTTAAAAATCTTCCCACAAAAATAGGCCCATAAGTACTCACTAGGAAGTTTTTCCAAATTTTAAGGGAAAATAATATCAATCTCATAAAATTCTTGTGTAAAAGAAAATAGAAAAAATTAGAACTCTTCCTGACTTATAAGATCATCATAACTTTTATTATAAAATGTGACAAGGACATTATAATAAAGGAAAATTATAGACCAATCGTTCTCATAATCATAGGTGGAAATACAATCAAAGTATGAACAAAATAAATCTAGCAATACATTAATAGGATAATACATCACAATTGAGTTGTTTTTATTACAGCAGTGCCGTGTGGTTTACCCCTTAAAAAGCAATCAATATAATTCACCACCTTAGCAGAATGAAGGAAACATTTTTATGATTCTCTAAAAGGTGGAAAGAATGCATTACTCATTCACAATTAGAGCATAAATATAGCAAAGAAGAAATATAACTTCCTTAATCTGAATAAAGGAATCTATTAAAATTACTACTCTGGGTAAATAAAGCTTAATCCCACAAGAAGCTCTGAGAACCAGTGTAGAACAAACTTCAGCGGTATCTGACTTAAAAGGCAGAAGAACTGGAGTATATAACAACTCCCATCAGTCATTGGTTGAGTGCTCCTACCTAATGTTACCTGGAAATTCTTGCTTAATATTGCAGGCAGCAAAGAGTCTCTAGGGGACAGAGAATGCTCTCAGCCAATAAACTAACAAACAAACAAATAAATAAATAAAATGGTTGTTGGAAGTTGAGTTGTGTGCACTAAAAAGTTAAAGACAAATGTCTGGTGGAGTTACCAATGAATCTGCTACTGAACACTAAATGTAGAGGTATATTATGCACCTAAATTGGAAAGCTTAATATTGTAAAGATGTAGATTATTCCCATAGTGATATAGATTACGTTAAATCCAATTAAAATTCCCAGAAAATTTTTCCCATGGACTTGAGAGGCTGATAACAAAATGCATAGGGAAATTTAAAGGGCTAAGAACAACCAGCACTCTTGAAAATGAACAAAGTTAGAGAACTTACGCGAATAGATATCAAAACTCATTTCAAACCTACAGCAATTAACACAATGTTATAATGACATAAGAATAGACAAATAGACAATACAAAATTAAAAAGAATCATGAAACCTGTGTAGACACACCTGCATAGACATACACTTTGACAAAATTTGCATGGTACAGCAGTAGAGAAAGAATGGATCTTTTAATAAACATTGACATCTCAATTGGATATCCATATGAAGAAAAAGAAATGACTCTTGAACCCTCTCCCCAGTAAAGATTTTAGAGCTTTGTGTGAAAGTTAAAGCAATACACATTCTAGAATATATCATATATATATGACTTTGGGGTGGGTAATGCTTTTTAAGTAGATAATAAAAGCACAAACCATAAAGGCAAGATTGAGAATTTAGCTTTATTAAAATGAAAATTTTCTGTTCATCAAAATCTACCATTACAGAGGTAAAAAGGCAAACCACAGAGTGGGAGATGTTAGCAAATTTATATTGAGTCTAAAGTCTCATATCCAGCCAATTCAATTTCAAAACTGAGGAAGAGACTTGAAAAGGCACTTCACAGAAGTGGATATTAAAATGGCCAAGAAATTGATTGGGCTCGTTAATCAGTAATCAAATGCAAATTAAAACAACAATAGGATTCCACTAAACATCCATCAGAGTAGTTAAACTTTAAAAAGACTATCATACATAGGTGAGCAGGTAGAGCAACTGGAACACTCATATACTTCTGATGGAAATGTAAATTGGTACAAACACTTTGGGAAACTATTTGGCAGAATCTCCTAGAAGTGAACAAATGTACGACAAAGTAATTCTACTTCTAGGTTTAAACCCAACAAAAACACAATATAGGTTCATCTAAAGACACATACAGAAATGAAGTATGGCAGCAATTTTGGTAACAGGGAAAAGTGGAAACAAATACCATATATTTTTTAAATATGGTACGTTCATATAATGGAATAGTGTAGTTTAGTTACACACAGCAGCAAGCATGAAACTCTCAAACACATAATTGAGCAAAAGAAGTCAGACCCAAGAGTACAAAAGATCCGGTTTTAGTTCAAAAGTTCCAAAACAGGCAAAACAAGTCAATGGTTTCTATGGTATTAGAAGTTAGAATCATGATTACTTCTGAGAGGGAGGGGAATATGAGGGGACATGAGGAGATCTTCTGAGACAGGTGTGTGTTATTTACCTATCTGGGAAGAGGTTACCCAAATGTGCACAGTATGTGAAAATTCACTGAGTGGCCAATTATGATTTGTTTTCTTTTCTGTACATGTGTTATACTTCAATTAAAATATTTAAGAAAAGGTTTTAAAAATAAACAACCTATTTTTATTTTCTTACTGTTTTAGTTTCCTTTGACTGCTCAAGCAAATATCATGCAATGGGTAAGCATAAACAATAGGAATTTATTAACTCACAGATTTAGGCCAAGAGAAAGTTCAAATCAAGGCATCATCAAGGCAGTGCTTTGTCCCCAAACATGGTGGTCTTCTGGCGCTGGTTGCCAGTGATCCTTGGTACTTGGCTTGTCACATTGTGGCCTTTTGTGGGCTCTCCCTTCTCTTCTGGGTTCCATTGATTTCTGCTTCTAGCTGCTCCCTCTGTGGCTTTCTGTCTGAATTTCATTCTCTTATAAAGGACTCCAGCAATAAGTTTAAGACCCATCCTGATTGAGGTAGGCCAAACCTTAACTGAAGTAACCTCATCAAAAGGGTTCATGCCCATAAGAATGAATTAAGCTTAGCAACATGTTTTTCTGGAAAACAGTTCCAAGCCACCATACTTACATTTAAAGGAATTGTTCCAGAACAGATATTACTTGTGTAAGGAAAATTTTATCACCACTTGTAGGTTTCTTTTTCTTCTCTTAATCTCTATCCCATAAAATTTAATTTTCTTATATTAAATTTATGGTTTGGTAGATCAATTTTATCTATCGTATAAGTATTTTTTTCTTTCTATTAGTGCATAAGCACAGAAAGATGGATTGAAAGATGATTACAAAATGATAGCAGTTAATTTCTGGGCTGTTTTTGGGGTTCTGTATTTTTTTTTTCATTTTTAATAATGAGCATTATAATTTTTAATAAAAATTTTAAAAAGTGTGTCCTTAAGAGAGATAATTCAATTTCTTAAGCAATTTTTCAAGCATACCATTTGAATACACTAAATATGGCATTTGTAAAACATTTGTACCTATAATTGCTAATTTTTAAATTCTTTCTTGACCTTCACCTTCCAATATAACTCTAAACTAAAAGGACTTCAAAACAAGGTTTAAACATTTTTATTTTCTTATTACTATTTAACTTATTTTTACTACCCAATGCTTCTCTTCTGTTTTTCTTTCAAACATTTCTTTTAAATTTTTCTGTTGATTTTACTGTAAGCTATATTTAAAATAGTGATGTTTCCATTGATCAGTGTGCATTTTACCAGGCCAGACACCAAAATGAAGACATATTTATCTTTACAATAACACAAAATAAACAATAAATAACACAAATTAAATGAACACTTGTATATATCTTATACCTTTATTTTGACTTCTGCTGCTTACTACCAATTTGCCAGTTAAGGTCAGAGAAACAAACCTTCAAGTTCATTTCAGGAAGCCTCATCATCAGAACATTTTATGCCAGTCACAGCCATCCATGATTCAGTTGATCCTTTATTTAGTTGCATATTTTCACTGATTTCAAACTCATGTACAAACTTTCCCGTTTTTAGCTAATGAGCCACATTCCCAATTGAAACCACAAATTTATAAAGCCTACATCTTAAAACTATCAGGAACAACAGCCCCAAATCACATGGAAAAATACTTCAAATTTTTATTTTTATCTCATCAGGAAACTCCCAGCAATAAACATGCTTAAAAATAAGCTGATGAAGAAAACCAGGGCTAGAAATTAAACTAATTTGTAGGAGAAAATATGTGTACATGGAATCCAAAGTAAAAGATGGCTGCTTTATTGAGTGACAAGCTTGCTTTTCAGTAATGTGGCTGTATAATCCTCCAAAAACTATTGTTTGGTATGATAGCCAAACCTATTTGGGTGCAGTTCTGATACCATAAGCATGATCTTTTATTACTGCAATAGTAGGTGGATTGACAGTGTTAGACAATGGTGAACAAGATGACTATTGGGCTAAAGCTAAAGATCCTCCAATAACAAAATATCAAAATTTCCAATTCTCATTGAAATTAAATTTATCTGTATTTTCCAAAGTTCGTAAATGAATGTAAGATTAGTCAATATGAACAAGTTGAATTCTGCTAATTTTTTTACAGAATGAAATTAACAAAACATTTTAAGTGTACAAAAATTAATAATTTCTTAAACTTTTCTAGGTGCCCCCAATATAATTCCACTTACTCAAGGAATGTGAAACAACAGCTTGAGAAGGGAAAAGGGCCCAAAGAGACCACTCAACTAGCTTTCAGCTGAATGGAGTAAAACTATATGTATTTTTTTCAACCTTAAGCTCAGTTCACTGGGGATTTGAGCCTCAAATGCTTGGTAATTATAGAGTACGCATTTGTCCAAGGAATGTGTTGTGCATTTGCTTTAAAAATGGGGGAGATAGCAAGATTGATGCTCTACAAGTTATTAAACCTTGTCCTCCTTTAATGTAAATACATCCAATATTGTTCCATGACAGAGAAAAGCTCTTACACTTAGGTATTAGCTTTTTCCTAGATCAAAAATAAATGAACGAATAAATGTATTTATAGTTTAGATACACTTTGTCTCTGTATCTTCCACTTCCCCTATAATGGCATGACTTACACACTAAAATCTAGTCTCACGGGCTTCCTTTCAGCATCTTTCCACCTCAGGGAATTTTTACGTCATTTGCTTTTCCAGGAATAACACAAACACACAGGCACACTTCAATGTCTAGTCACTACTCATATTTCACATCACAAGTTTGAATGCCACCTCTAGACTAAATTTGGCCTCCTTTATTAAATATCCTCATAAAACACTGAATATCTCCACAGTCACCTCAAATTCAATAGAGCCCACAATTGTTATCATCATGTTTTCTAACTTGCATGTGGTGCTTCATCATTTTAAGAAATATGTTAATGTTCATTTTTCTTCTACTCATGAAAACAGCACCAGCACTATTTGAAGGTGGTATCAAGTAGTGGATAAGGGAATCGCCTCTGAAGTCATACTGCCTGGGATGCCATGTCAACACTGGTTGTAGACCTAGCAAGATACTTAACCTCTCTGTGCCTCCATTTCATCATCCATAAAATAGAGAAAATAACTGCACCTGTATCTCAGGACTGGAACACTGCCTGGCACTTTGTAATTTCTTAGCAAACATTTACTCTTTATTTAGCATTTATTTCCTCCATCGCTTTTTGGATGAAGCTAAGTGGTTTGGTAAAGATGAGACAAAGAGTCATTTGGTTCCTTTTAAATATAATTTTTGTGTTTTCTTCTCCAAAGAAGAATAATTGTTTTGCTGTAATAACAAATAATTTTAAAATTGGCATTCTATTCCAAGTGACTGTATCAGAAATTCTAAAGAATTTCAGTGCTACCCGAAGATCTCTGTTTTCAAAATGATGGTCTTTAGAATTATTTTCAAGAGAAAACATTTTTCTGAGTCCTATTTTTAGTCGTGCATTTGATATTTCCTACAGATGACATGTTGTACCAATTGAAACCAGCCCACAAAAAGAGAACAAAAGTTATGACATTTAACATTGAATGTCAAACTCTCTCACCATTAGAAAACAGAGGATCTTTTTGTTAATTTCTGTATCCAGAAATTGTGACCTTTTTCTCTTTTTTCAGTGATGACTTTAGACTTATATTATTGGTTTGTACAGTTTCTTCCAGAATACTTGTTCTGTTGATTTGCATTTTCTTTTTCTTTTAAAAATTATTTTGTTCTTATTTTGAAAGAAAAAAAAATCTATGTCTTCAGTAACTTTCTTTTTTAATGGCATTTTGATATTCATAATAGTTATCCAGTAGATTTCTAAAGTAACTCAGAAATTCTCACCCTCGCACAAATTTTCATAAGAATATTTTTTCCTCACATACAAAAGTGTGAAATGGTGACTTACTCGCTTGTCAATTTCTTGGAATCTCTCCCATTTAAAGCTACTAAAGAGGCTGAGATGAATGGAGACTTGACAGGTATCATCCAAGTTATTAATGCTTGAAATTATTTTAATTTTGTTTCAACATAGATGTCAATACTAATTGTCAAATTATTTGCTTGTTTCAATGTAATTTGCCAGTGTTTATCTTAATTTTACAGTGTATCCAGGCTACTAGTTTTGGAGCACAAAGACTGTTGTCAACTACAAATCTTTGAAACCAGAATCTACATGCATATAATTAACTAAAATGCCTGCCTAATTATTAACTTGGATAATTTATGAATTTTTAAAAGTGTAACTGACAAATGACTTCACTAAACTGATGGATCAAACTAGTTATTAAATCTACAGTTGTTGTTTTCATGTCTACATGGTGTTAAAATATCCAGTGAATTATGTTAATTCTATATTTGCAAAATGCCCCTAATGCTTCAAGTGTGTTATTTGCCAACACACTTCAACTCAATATTTCACTTTTAATTTGCTTTTTTGATGCTATCAGATAGAGTTTTAGCATGCTTATTGACACTATGCACTAAAAGATCCTTTAAAGATCCTTTCAATATCCAAATCTTGGAACTGAGACTATAAACTAAAAATGTTGAATAGGTTATAGAATTTGCCAAGAAAAATATTTGTCTTTCTAAAATTTTAAATATATGCAAAATGATCCACATTTTCCTAGATTAATGCATGTGGTCAATATGTTAAATAGTATTTGGCCCTGGAAAAAATATAATTATGATTTATTCAACAAATATTTATTGAAAGCCAACTATTGCCTGGCACCACTGTAGACGCCACAGTCACAGTTGTGAATGAGATAGACAGTGTTCCTACTCTCATGAAGCAAAGTCTAGGAAGTAGAGGTAAATAATAAACAGCTGTGCACATCAGTAGAGAAACTGAAATTTGTATAAAGGCAATGTATTAGGAAGATGTGCTAAAGTGAGGTCACTTTAGCCCTTCTGAATGACAAGAATCCACGGGAAAGTTTTTGGAGGCCAGAGCAAAGCAGATGAGAGAAAATCAAGTATAGAAGACCTAAGTCTTGGCAGAGCTTGGCACATTCAAGGAGCAGAAAAATATCTAGTGTGACTGGACCTGGAGTTTCAGAAAAGATAGCAGAAAGTGGTGGCACATGAGTTCCATGTCTCCAAGGCCCTCACTAGAAGGAGCAACCCTCTCTCCATGCTTGTCCAGTCACGCACTGCTCCTACTTCCTCCTCCACCCTCGCTGCTCCTTCGAATGGAGCCAGAGAAACCTCTGAGGTCTCCAGGACTCCAAAAATCCTGGGAGTGATGCTTCACCCCCTCCTCTTCTTCCCAGGAACCAATATCCTTATCTTCCCTGTTTCTCTGCTCCTACTAGGCCTTTTACCCTCAACAATACCATTCAGGCAGCAAGCAGTACTCTCTCTGTTTCTTTATGTGGCTACCTCCAGAGACACGAGTTAACAGCTCCCAAGAATTTCATCGTATGCATTCCTCAGCCCCGAGGCAGCACTTGGTGCGTGCAGTATGAGGGGCCTTCAAGAGGGCAGACCAAAAGTCTGTGAGAAATTTTCTACAAGAACTCCTTCCTCCCCCAAAAGGAACAGAGAAAAAGCTAGACTACTTCTCTCACTAATATCTCACACTTGGAAAGATTGCCTTCTTCCCAAGTGTGAGATATTCTCTCACTGTAATATTAAAAAAAACACTCCAATAATGCCATCTATAAAATGGATTGTCACTGCATGTTGCTGTGTCTTTGTGATTGTAGACAAGGAAAAAACCTTTCATGGGATGAAAGATACTCAAATGCATTTTAGCTGCTGTTCAGCAAAAGGGATTTTCAAAAGTAAATTTTAACAATTCAAGTGTGCTAAGAAATATGTCTTTTTATTTTCCTTGTTATAAAAACAAAATTCTAGGCACTAATATTTCAGTTATTTGTTAAACATTTTTATAAAAATAAATAAGACTACAAAAATATTTAATTCTAGAATAATAGAAACCAAGGGAAAATAGGGATAATTTTTAAAATTTTATTGTCATAGAAAGCATTAGAAGCTAATACTTCTGAGAAATCCACATGTATTATATGACATGGTAAAGAATTTAGTTCAAGTGGAATTCATATTTATATTATAGGAGATAATATAAATATGAAATCTAAAAGTGAGTGTTTTTCCTCCTGTAACTGCAGGAAGCTATAGGCCAATAGAATTAATCTGTATAGCCCAGTCATGCTTACATTCAATGAAAACCTTCTGTTTGACTAGCATTTTCACTATCCAAAAATAAATAGAAAACAGTACTCTCTGACCACAATGTGTTCTTAGGCATTTAAGTTTACCAATATATACATAAATTATTACAATTTGTAAAATTAACTCCATAATAGCAGAAACAAAGCCATTAATATGAATGTTTTTTGGCATAAAAAATAAACAGCTAATGTGGCATGAGTTTCTAATTCAGTAAAAATAGTTTCATTTTCAAATCCATTATAGTACTGAGAACCTGTTCTAATAAGGCACTGTTCTGGGACACTGAAAGATAGAAACTTGGTTAAGATGCAATGTTGGCACCCTTGGGCATTATTAATTTAGTAAAATAAGGTAGGATGCCTGGGAGATTTATATCAATAAAACTGCTTCATGCAGTCCTCAGCAATTCCTGTTCCATCATCCTGGAACTGTATGTCCCAAGATCTTTTCAGCTGCTCCTTTTTAGAATCCCTGTCTCCACTCAAATGCCTACTCCTCAATAAGGTTTTCTCCAACCACTCAGTCTAAATTAGCCCTCTCCCAGTAAATCATCCTTTTTTATTTTCATAGTACACAATACTCATTATTAAATAGTATATTTACTTGTTATTATCCATCTCCCCTACTGGAATTTAAGCTTTATGAAAACAGGAACCTTTTCTTTCCCATTACCTTTGTATTCCAATGTCGAGAAGTATATCTGGAAAAAAATAGGCACAAAATAAGAAAGTTTTCAATCATTGAGTTGAAGGAACTATGAATAAATACATCGTTTTTTTCTTCCTTTTCACTCATTTATTCATTTACTCAAAAACTAGTTATTAAGTGTCTACCATGTGCAGGGAACTTAGGCACTGGGGTTAAAATATTGACCTCCCTAAAGGAACTCATCATCTGACCAGGCACAGAAACAAATGATGAATTAAATACAGTAGGAGAGAGAGGGTATTACAGCAAGAATATAGCAACCTAGGAGCATCAAGAAAGCTAAATTTAGGAGATGAACCCTGACCTAACTCTTACAGGAGAAATAGAAGCTGGTCAAGAAAAGAAGTCATGGGTAGTAAAAGGAAAAACAGGGGAGCCAGAGCATGAAAAAGATCTAGCTTTCGGTTTCTGGACAAGTTGGAATAAGCACACTTCACCACATTGCTCTCACTAATTACAACCAAAAACACGATAAAGCAGCTACGAGAAGACTCTGAAAGGTGGAGGAAAAAGACAGACTCTAGTGACCTTAGGAATCCAGGGTTGCCATAAGAGAAGCCCGCAGCACAGAAACACGATGGGCTCATACCAGACAAGTCCCAGGAAAAGCAAAAACCCCTTTGCTTACTCAGGCTAAAGGACCAGGAAGAAGTCAGCTCTGCAGAATGGGACTTTTTGACTCCACCCACCCCTCTTGCTCCAACCAAGCACTGCAGAGACTGTGGGGGTGGGGAGCCTTGTCAACCATCTCCCAACCCTGCACTAACAGGAGCAGGGACAGCAGCTCTGGCCCCTCACCAGGTGCTGTGGAGCCTGGGGTCCAGCCCTGCTGAGTGCCCACAGCAGTGGTGTTAGCAGAGGCCTCGCCTCCCCTCCACCCTGGGCTCTGGGGACCTGCTCTAAGGGAGCAACAAAAAGAGGCAGCCCTCTAGCCCTTCAAACGAGAGAGCAGAGACAGAATTATGAAGAAGAGAGAGCTGCAGAAAGAATTATTTAAGTCTATATATAAAGTCCTGGACAAACTCCAAACAGCTCTTGAATGAAACTGACCAGAATCAAAAACAGCCAATGATTTAAGAACTGAATTGAGGTATGGATTACCACTCAGATTTCAGATTGGCCTCCAGGTAGCAAACAAACAGAACAGATCACATTAGCACAGAAAACGGTTTGGAAAACTAAATTAGCATTTAAACCACAACCCACAAAAGTGGACCAGGATATGCGTTTTGAACCTTTATGGGTTGACTTCCTGCTAAGATTTCAATAGGAACCAGAGGTGCATTAATTAGGTATAAGCAGTTTCTACCCAAAATCACAGCAAACATTTTTTGAGATATGGACAAGGATTTATATGGAAGGGCAAAGAAAGTGGAAGAGCTAAAACAATTTTGAAAAGAAGAATGAGGCTAGAGGAAACACACTATCCAATGATAAGCTTTACTATTCAGCTACAGTAATAAAGAAATGTGGAATCAGTGAAGGGAGAGACACATGGATTAGTGGAACAGAATAGGGCAGATTTTGATTTTTGACACAGATACAAAAGCAATTCAATGGAGAAAGGATAGTCTTTCGAACAAATGTTATTGGAACAGTTGTAAAGTGATAGACAAAAAAAGAGGCCCACAACCGAAACCTCACACTTAGTAAAAAAAATTAGCTCAAAACAGATTTCATTGTAAAATGCAAAAGTATAAAACTTTGTAAGAGAAAACATAACTGAGAATCTTTGTGTCCTAGAATAAGGTGAAGAGTTCTTAGATAAGACACTAAAACCACTATCTGTTTAAAAAAAAACAAAGTTAATTGGCCTCATAAAAATTAAAAACTTTTGCTCTACAAAAGACCCTGTTAAAATGATTAAAAGACAGTTATAGGCTAGGAGAAAGTATTTAAAATCATACATCTGACAAAGGACTTGTATCCCAAATATATAAAGAATGTTTATACATAACAGTAGGACAACAATCCAATTAGAAAATGGCAAGACTTGAACAGACACTTCGTCAAGAGGTTATACCAACGGCAAATAAGCACACAAAAGATGTTCAACATCATTAACCAATAAAAAAAAATTGCAAATTAAAAGCACTGTGAGACACCACTGCACATCTACTAAAATAGCTAAAATATAAATACTAACTATAGCAAGTACTGACAAGGATGCAGAGCCACTGGATTGTTCAAACATTGCTGGTAAGAATGTAAAATGATGTAGCCACTTTAGAAAACTGTCAGTTTCTTTTAAAGTTAAATAATATATTTAGCCTAAGACCCAGAAATTGTACTCCTAGGTATGTATTTATCCTGTACATGAATGTGTATAGCAGCTATTATCTGTAATAGCCCCAAATTAGAGAACACAGATGCTCTTCAACAAATGAATGAATAAATTAACTGTGGTATGACGATGCAATGAAATGCTACTCATTAATTAGAAGTAATGAACTACTGAAACACACACCAACTTGATGGATCTCAAGGCCATTATGCTAAATAAAAAAGAAGTAATCTATAAAAATTACATACTGTCTGATTCCATTTATATAACATTCTTGAAATCATGAAATTATATTGCTGAAGAGCAGGTCAGTAGTTGCCAGGAGATAGGGCTGGGGAGTGGTGTGACTGAGTAGAATAAAGAAGTGTCACATAAACATCTTTCATTAGTGTGGCACATCATCTGCAATCCCTGCAATTTATGTAATCTAAGCATCTTTTAAAATATATATGAAAAAAATAACATTTATGTAAGCAAATGCACGTATATGCATATATATTTATATATCATTTTACAAATATTAGTTTGTATTGTGAAAATTTTGATTTTTACCCACAATTAAAAATATAAAATAAAAATGAATAAAATCTATTAAAGACAAAAAAAAAAAAAAAAAAAGAAGTGTCTTGGGGTGATAGAACAGTTCTATGTTTGGATGTGGTGGTGGTTACATGAATTACACATGTGACAAAGTATCATAGAGCTATACACCTCCAATAAAAGTACATTTAAAAGCTGGTGAAATCTGAATAACATCACTAGTTTAATTAATAGCATTATAACAATGTCGATTGCTTGGTTTTCATCATTGAACCAGGGCAATGTAAGATGTCATCATGGAGGAAACTTGATGAAGGGTATATGGGAACTCTCCATACTATTTTTGCAACTTCTATATGAACTTGATAAACCCCCTATCTTTGGTTCAGAGAAAGCTCATTCCCAAGCAAATGTGCTATTTCTCAGCTGGGTGGTTTCCCTGGGCAGAGCTGTTCACCACCCAGAGATGCTATAGATAAGGTGGGAGAATAAAGTGGCTGATTGCTCTCCTTCTTTTGATCTCTTGCTAGTTAAGCACATATACACAAAGAAACCAGGTTCAAGTAGCATTTTACTCTAGGTGTACAGTGGCAAAGTTGGAGGAAGGTAGAGGAATTATGTGTGAAATTTTTAAAAAACTTTAAGGATAATCAGGAAGTGTATTGTATACCTATCCCATATTCTTTAAAGAACTAATAGCTCTAATTCCAGAAGAGTGATACAAGGAAAAATATCATAAGTCCTATGTACATTTTTAATAATTGAGACATCATAATAACTCATGTTTTCATTTCCTTAATGTATGTTTTAAATCCTTCTTTTGTAACTACAGAAATAAATTCCTAAAATTCTCTAGTGATGATCATTCCAATAGAATTTGGTGATGTAGAAATTCCCACCCAATTTTGGGTTGTACAGAATTCATTCTTTATATCAGTCAGGATCTGGTCAGAACACAGAAACAATGCTAATTATTTAACAGAGAGACTTTAAATAAAGAACTGCTAACTAATTATAAAGTTACTAACTGGACAACTAAAAGGATAAAATTAAAAATGAAGCATCCTTAAAGATGATGGAGGTAGCAACTCCAGGAAGCAGGTACTACCTCTTGGCCTGGGGGAAAAAAGGGAAGAAGCTGGAGAGGTGGCCCCAGGATGCTGAAACTGAGGCTGCTCAGCTGATGCTGGTGTCTCTGAGCTCAGAGGAGAACCCGTGGGCCGGCAACCCAGTCCTCTGACAAAGGGACATTTGTTAGCCGGTGTCTCTGAGGGTGAAGTTTCTATAGGTGTGGCCAAAGGCAAACTGGCTTCTGCTACTGCCTGGTAAGGACTTGCCACTAGCCGAGGGAGGATGCAATGCTGACATGCTGTTCAGAGAAACTATAAGCAGCCAGAATGCAAATAGGAGGAGCAAGTACCTTGTTCCTGCTCCACCCTTGGAGCCTTGCTCTCCTGCTGGCTATTGACAGAGCCTAACCGGAAGCCCATTCCAGCATCAGAAAGCAGAGCAGAGAAGCCTGGGGTTTGGAGTTGAGACAATTATGTAATAACTGGCACTTCATTCAATTTGAAAAATTAACATGTATTATTGACAATATTTAAATTATTTACCATTCATAAATTTAAGAGACTCCAAACAAATGAAATAATTGATGTTTTTGCTAATGCTTTATACTATCTGCCTGAAATTCTCTTACTCAAAACTTTATATTTTTATATTATTATCTGTCCCATAATTCTAATCCAGCTGCATGTCACCAACCTCTATAATGACCCAACAACAAGCCCCTTCTTCCTTTTCGGAATTCCCGTAGTATTTTGTTTGTGACATTCACCACTTTTATGACATTCACCACTTTCCACTGTATATTATGGTTGCTTAGTCACTTCTTTAGAGCGCCTTACAGGAATGGTCTGTCGATAATTTTTCTACTCAGTATAGTGTTTTGAGTGTAGTAAGTGTTGACAGAAGGCTGATCTCCCCCTTGACTAGAAGAAAGCTCCCAGATTCCTGCAGAACTGCAGGGGTTTGCAGTGAATCCACCCACTCTTTTTAACCCTCAGCATCAGAAACCTGCCTGGAAAAGAAGGGGATTTTATACCTGAACTGCCTTCTTTTCTTCCCCTCTGTATCTCAGAGGCTGAGAAACACTGTTAGAACTTTTGCATAATTATCCTTTTAGAAGAAAAGAAACTTGCTCCTGGTTCACCCTGTGGAACCACTTGGTGTCTGATTTGGGGAGAAAGGCAACTTCTAGAAGCCCCATTTTAAGATACATTCTTCATGGAGTTAGGCCTAAGTACCTTAACCTCAGAACACTATACGTGCTGAAAAGATTGATTTACTATATAAAATTCAAAGGCATGTAGTGAGTAGAAAATCCTTACAAAGCAGGTGGAAAACATAAAGTGCTATCAAACAAACAATATAAACACCTGTAATTTGAAGAGGGGAAAAATATACCAATGTTAACATATAATGTCACAGAATGAGTCCCTGGCAGGACTAAGACTGGTAAATTATATAGTACTGCCCCTATTTTGTACTCATTTTGTCTCTCTCTTTCTATCATTCCTTTTATGTTTATGTTCAAAATATTAAAATGTGTATGAATAGTCATAAAAGAGAAAAACTTAGTCTTTTTAATTCATTAATTTAACAAATACTTATTAAGCATCTATTAATTATCAGGATAGCAAGAAAATTAACAAAGACCCCCTACTTTACAAAGCTTACATTCTAGGGTAAAATTCAGGGTAACTATTTTCATTATACAATGCACAAAAATTAAAGGTAAAAAATACCTCATCAAATGAAAATATGCTTCACTGAGGGTGCACCACATCTTTAGAGGTAGAGAGTAGGAAGGACACCTTACAATGGAGAGGACGGGTAGGACCTAGCAGGGCACTGGACTTGGTTTCGAGTCCATTTTCTTTTGGTTAGCAACAAAAGCATGTTCTAGAATATTAACTAGGCATTGATATTGATATTCCTTTTTAAGAAAAGTAAAAGTGATAGCCTGGATTATGTGATGATCTTTTTTCCAAAAATGGCGCCTAAATTATTTAGCTACATTAAAAGACATTTGGTGATTGCCGCTAGGATTACAGACCCAAAGGACCTAAAAATTAGAGTTAGTCTCCATAGCATTTGCTAAAACCAATTTAACTGTTCTTAATGTACTCAGCCAGAAATATACCATACTTCTTACATTTTAAATAGGCATATTTTTCACATTTTACCTTGAAATTGGGATTTGCCTTTAAAGTGTTTGATGTACTTAATCTACAGTCATTTCATTAGTACACCTTACAAATGATGTTGCAAGAAAATGTCAAGTACATGAATTGAATAAGAACCAAATAATCCTTTTTAAACCATAATCATTATTGAAAGCACAGCTATTCTTTTAAAAACAATGACATAAGTATAAATGATAAATGGCCAGAAAAATAATAAACCAAGTATTTTAAAAATTTAAATCTCTTTAATCTTTAATGACTGAGAATCAAAATAAGATTGAAACAGATACATATCCAAGCAATCACTAGTGAGTTTTGCAAAAAGATAAAATGCACTGTCTCTTTTGTTTTATTAAGTTACATTGCAATGGAAAATAAAAGTAATTTATATAAAACTAATTAAACAATTTCTTATATCAGCCAAGGATCCCACTACTGGGATCTAATCAGGCACTTAAATATACGGCTGAAAAATTGGTGTCATGGTGAAAATGGGATAGTTCACACGCAAAATCCAAGACTGAGTTCCAATGCCCTTAAAAGATCATGAGTAGATTATAGAAAATCAGAAATGCCTTTATCATACTTTGTAGAAAATGAGAATTGAGATTACTGACTTGCCTTTGCATAATGTTTCACTATGTAATTTTAAAACATTTCTTTGCAGGAAATTCTGATTCTTTATCTAAATCTTAATAGTCATTAGCATCATCTCCTATCTCTTCTATGAATACCTTCCATGTTGCTTATTTTTCTAGGGAGAATATGTGCTACAGGAAATAGAGCATGGTTTTTATAATTTAAAAAAACTTAAAAATTCCATCTTTGTTATTGGCTAATACCTAATCTGATCTTTAAAATGTTACCTGTGCAACTCTTCCTCATCTATAAAGAAAAAACAAAGATAACCTTTTAGATTTGTCATAACAAATGCATGTTGAACAAATATTATTGTGTGCATATCAGGTATGCAGTAAATGTTAGCACTTATCTTCCTTGATAATTTCCGTATTAAAATACCAATTGACAGAACTATTCATATTTCATATAGTTGTTTGTCTCCAAATCGAGAAAGATTAGAGCTTGCTTGAGTCAGTATAGGAAAGTAAACATTATTTACTGATGTTACAAACTTGTTTCTTTGCTATATTTGTTAAATAAACATAATCTCAGTGGGTGGAGGAGATAAACTATTTTATACACATTGTAGGAAACAAATATTTGGGTTTTTGTAGATAACCTTTAGAAATATGAGAATTTGTGTAGAATGTTGCCTTTGTTTCTCTTATTCCTAGATATTTCCTCGATTTTCAAAAGCAAAATTTCACTTGAGTTTTATCCAAAATGTATAAAAGGCAATCAGTAAAAATATCCATAATTAAATAATAAATTATAATATAATTCATTTATATATTGGGCACTTCTGAAATAAATATTTCTGTCTTTTCCCAACTCCCTTCTTTATCATACCTCCAAAATCCTTCATTATCATGAAATGGAAAATCAATAAATTCCCAGACTATAGGAGCCAGACAAATAGAAGAGGAAGAAAGAGGAGCTGGGAGAGAGGAAGAGGAGAGAGAGAGAGAGAGAGAGAATAGAAGAGAGAAAGCAAATAGAGAAGTCACTAGTCAGCAGTATGTAGGAGCTATGAAAGTTTTACAGAACACATTTTAGGAAGCAAGTATTTATTATCTGCTTTTTGATAAGAACTCTTTGAAATTTAGGTCAGTTGTAGGGGAAAAAAATTACAATTTTATTGTAGTTTGCTTTAATTACCCATACCTTATAACAGGGCTTTTTCAAGTACCATCTCCTCACAGAGAACCGCAAAGCATCCCACTGAAAAATAGCAATCTTTTTCTACCCAATCCCTTACCATGTTTTGCTTTTCTGTGTTGTACTGAGCACTGCCTGAAACAATTATGTATGGATTTTTTTCTGTCTCCCACTCTAGAAAACCCCATAGATGTGGGAAATTTTGTCTTTTTTTTTTTTTTGCTGTTGTATTCCAGAACCTTGAGTGGTGTCTGGTATGTAATAGGAACTCAATATACATATTTAGTGAATGACTGAGTATAAAGTATTTACTTTGGCACAGCCCAGGAAAGAGGGAAGATAGTGTAAGACATGCAGTAGAGGCTCACCAAACCCAAAAGAGTAAAGAAGTAGCTAAGTTGCAGTCATTTTAGTAGCTAGACAAATTCACCATTATATTGAGACAGGGCCTTACCAATTTCTACAGAGGAAGAATTATAAATTTATCCTAGAACCCCATTTGTAGTTATGCTTAAAATTCTAAGTAAATCATATAGAGTTTTGTTAACCTATAAGTTAGATTCAGTCATTTTCAATGACTACCTTCTGTTCATTCCATATTTATAAAACCATGTATTAAATCACTATTTTAGACATTGTTTTACATAAATATTTGAACTTGACCTTAAGTTTGGTACCCAGATAGACAGACACTTAAAATATGATGCAATAACAAGACTTGCATTGTGCAAACTAACATGGAGATGTTTTTGAGGGTTGTGAATTTCAATTTGGTGGGTCATGGGAAAGAAGTATTTTCCCCCTATATTTATCCCTTGATAGATGCAAGCTCCTTGAGGAACAAACGATATCTTAGATAATTGAATGTACCTGCAGCTCAGCACAGCCACTAATTTCAAGTAGTAAAAATAAAGAGTAGTAATATAAACTATAGTCATAGTAGTCATGGGTAGATGTTAAAAGAACAAATGTAATATTACATTGTATCATAATCAACACCATGATCTTTCTGGGAGGCAATGGATTCCTTCCTAAATGTTAGTTATTCTCATAGGTCAGTGCTGTATATTACAGCATCAAAGGGGGGATGTTTTGTATACCAATGCCAGATCCCAGGACAGACATGTTAAATCAGAATCTCTTTTTTATGGAGGTGGATGGGAGCACAGGTTTCAGAACATTTACAAGGCTTCCCAGGTCTTGGTAATGCACAGCAGGGACTGAGGACCATGGATGTATACAATCACTGTAGGTAAGCATTGAATCACTGCCTTGGGTTTGAGGAAGTTTTGGAGCAGGGAGGGTGAAGCGCAGGGATATATGCTTACATGCAGTTTAGCTTGTGGGTTAGTTGATCGCTCGTGATGTTCATGAATACAAAGAGAAGAATTTCAAATTATACCATAATTTGTTTTAACTTGTCTATCCTTTTAAAAGAATAGAATTAGTCATTCAGGACTCCTACCTTTTGATTTCTTTGAGCCCATCCAGTTTAACATTCAGTTGAGCCCTTTTTCACTAACAGCTAAATTAGATATTTTCTCCTCCCATCAATAATTCCAATGTTTTCTTATGATTGGCAGGTTTTTGCAATAAAACATAAATACACCAAGTTACTACAAATTAAACATTTTCTTCAAATTTGATTTGTGGTTTCATATGGTGAACATGAGTACTCCCTTCTTCTGTCCTCTGCACCTTGTTGAAATTTGGGTCAAACTTGTTTACACCAATAAAAAATAAAACATTTTCTCCCAAATCATGTCACCCAGTCCTTCAGCCATGCTATTGTATTAATTGAGTCAGTAGAGAAACCATAGAACAAGCATTCCTGGCTCTGTGGAACATTGGGCTTCATCAGGAGCAACATGTCTTTTAAGGAGATGGAAGAGAGGTTGCATAAACCTTAGCACATTTACTAGATTCCCTGAGCCCTTTGACCTTCTCGCTTTAATATTTTATAGCCTTTTTTTATCACACTGACAACACTTTTTAAAATAGTTGTTTATAGGTGTTTCTCCCTCTACTGTATTAATAACTTCCTGAGGAAAAGAACATATACCAACACCTGGCATACATCCTAGCACATATTATTCACAGCTGTTGCACTCAAGAGCACACAAATAATTCAAATTAGAGAATTCAGGTTTTTTTCTTCATTTTTCTCCCTGGACATCTTAATTAATTCTCTTGGAATAAATTAAGATATTTTCAGGCTTGTAATAAAGGTCATCTGACTCTATGCAATTCTGCATAATATATTCATTTTCCTCTTTTTGACTGTTTTTCCCTTTATATTAGTATAAGATTCTAAAAAGTTGGATGACAACAATTTGACTCCCTACGCAGTTTTGTTAGGGTTTATAGACTTTTCAGTGGTGCATCCTTAATCCATGATTTTTTTTTTATTACTATTTCAAAGAAATTAAGAAATGCAGCCATCCAGGCCAGAAAAAAACTTTTTTGACTTATTTCTAAATATTTTTATTCATATTTATAATTATATTCATTATTTATTACATACAAATTGAACTTAGGTCAATGCCTATAGAGCTTTAAGTGGAAACATTTATAAACCAAGAAATTTTTTATCAAAAAATCCTATTTTTCACCCTGAAGAAAAAAAGAAGCATTATAAGATATGTAAGAATTAAGAAAATATTCTCCTCATGGGGTCATGCTGAAAATATTTATCAAGGATGTATTTAGCCAACTGAAAGATGAGCATTAAAACCACTTAACTGTGTAATTAAAACTAAATAGTTTCTGTGAATATAATTACAAAATCATTCAAATGCTAAAAGAATTATTAAAAGAGAATATATAAATTGCAAAGTCTAATAATCAAAATCTTAATTTCAAATGCAAGACTACACTAACAAGAGCAGGAAACACAGATGAGAAGAAATACAAGTATGATAATATTCTCAGGTAATTGAAATAAGAATCATATAAGCAGAAGATTCTTTAATGTTTTTCAAAAATGTATGGGAAATAAAGAATAGAATCAAAACAATCAAACATTAATCAAAAGATTTTCTTCTACCGTACTATCAAAAAACTTAGCTCATGAGAAAAAAAGATAAAAAACACAGGAAACGAAAGAGTAGTAAAAAATTCTTGGGTAAGTTGATATAAGTAAAAATTGACAAATTTTTTTAACCACAATATATACAAGAGTTTTAACTACTGTATCCAAAGACAAAAAGAAAAATTGTAAATTGGTTAAAAAAAATTCTAACCATATGGTTTTAAAACAGGCACACCTAAACAAGCTGTGGGGAAAACTTAAAAGTTAAAGGTTGTGAAATGTGAAGGAAGAAAATATGTAATAAAATAAAGCAGGACTCTCAAGAGGAATAGCTGAAAAAGTAGGATTCAAGGGGAAAAAACAATGATGAAGTAAAAAATTATTGTTTCCTGTAAAATTTACAAATTTGTCCATGATAGTGATCAACTCTTATGGATAATATAGCATCAGAATTTAACAAAAATTTAGAAATACAAGAAATATGATAACTGAAAAAAAATTTAGAAATATAAGGAAAAAAGTAGTAGTAGGAAGTTAAAGCACAAATTTTCATTATTTGACAGAATAAGTACACAGAAAACAAATTAGAACATAAAGGACTATCAACATGGAAATTAATTTAAAAAAAAAAACCTTACCCCAAGAACTTTTGGAGCAAATATGCTGCAATTATAGGATATTTAGAAAACAATAAAAACAAAACTACTTTTTAAAATGAGATAACAAATCCAAAGTTTATCTCAGCATCAAACTTTATAGCCTTAAATGTTTTCATAATTAAAAAAAAAGAAATTGAATGAATTATATATTCAAGGCAAGAAGATAGAAAACAAATTATAAAACAAATATAAGAAATGTAAAAATAAGGATTGAATAAAAGTAGCAGTAAATGAAGAACCAATTAAAAACAAATGAATTCAAAGGAAATTTGAGAACAGAATTTTAACAAAAAGAATACATAAAAGCATGTATAAACTTAAACTGAAAAAAAGGAAAAATAAGATAATAGAACTAAGAAAGAATAAACACGGATATGGAAAGTTTAAAATTACTACAAAATACTATGTATATTCTGTGCTATGTATGCATTATTTCATCCATGTTCATAAAAGATAAAAATTAAAAGATTTTTCTTCCTCAGTTATTTTAGTAGCTTCCCTTAACTCTGATTGTAACAATATGAGTAATAATAATAAATCAGTCGGATAGATGGAGATTTTAATATTTCAGAAACCCCTGGGAAACTATTTTACTGGAGAAAACAGAAAGACAAGGGATTATTTATCTTCACATTGTTTTCTTTCCCCTAAAATAAAATTTATAATAATCTTACTCTTTTCCCAAGTTAACAATTCTGAAGACAAATAAAATTTAATAAAGACAGAAAATTGAAATAGTATTATAAATTATTTGAAAATTTATATTCAATTTAATTGTTTAAAAAGATGACTGGCAGGCATGATTGACTTTTTCATGGTTATCCCCAGATCTGCAAACCATGGTATACAATGTGATTAACATGATATGTATCACAGTAAAGTGCCAATTCAACTGAGTAGATCTGGACTCTGGGCATTTTATAACCAGTAATTTTTGCCACTAGAGAGCTGAGAGAGCAATAATAAATTGATTTTTGCCCTAATGTAACAAAAGTTTAAGACTGTACTATATCTAGAGGAGACTAAGAATGACCAGGAAAAAAAACAAAACTTGATATTTCAGAAACCATACTTTGAAATGCACTGGAGCACAGATTTCAAGAATGGTTCTGAGCTACCCCCACTGGATTCATTAACCACTTTTTTTAAATTAAAAAAATTATTGAAGTATATCATTCATACATGAACATACATAAACAATAAGTGTAGAAAAGTTGTGAACTTACAAAACAAACATGCATGTCATCAAAAAGGGCTCCCATACATCACCCCACCACCAACATCTTCCATTGTTGTGAAATATTTGTTACAAACCATGAAAGAACATCATCAAAATATTGCTACTAACTATAGCCCATATTTACATTTACATTTTGGTATATTTTTCCTGCAACCCAGCTGGAAATACTAACACCCTGTATTAGTATTATATATTTTTTATGGCTCATGAAAGAGTGTTCTCATATTTGTTCTGTTAGCCATAGTCTATCTTGCACCACAGAAGTCACTGTTATACAGTCCCATGCTTTGTATAATCCATTCAATGTGTACACTCAGTGGCTCTCACATTAATCGCTTCATCAATTTTAGAAAGTTTTCATTACTTCAAAAGGAAAAATCCCATACTCCCTTTTACCCCCATTATTGCCCCTTAGAATTGATATCTTATTGCCATTGCTGCAAAAATATTAAAATATTACTATTAACTATCCTCCATTAGTTACATTAGTTATATTTCCCCTGTAGCAACCATATTCTTAACACTTTGTAAAAGAAGAACATTCTTAACTTATACTATTGACCACAATCTTCATCCACCACCTAAATCATTGTTATACATTCCCTAGATTATTCTTTAGCTTCCTTTCAATTGACATTTACGTTCACAGACCACTCTCTCATTTATAAATCAGCAATGTTAGTTATACGCACTGTAATGTGTTATCAACTCCATTTATTTCCACACTTTCATATTAAACCTTATTAAAAATTGTGCATACATTAAACATCAGCTCCCATTCTCAACCCACATTCTAGCTCCTAGTAACCTATACTCTAGAGTTTACCTCTGTGAGTTTACTCATCATGTTTAGTTCATACTAGTGAGACCATACAATATTTGTCCTTTTGAACCTGGCTTAATTCACTCAACGTAATGTCTTCAAGGTTATCCATTTTGTCATACGCATTCCGATTTCATTCTTTTCAAGTGTTCTTTAGCCATTTTAATGCATTGAGATGTAACCCTCTTTAAAACATCTGATTTCAAGGTTTCATTTCTAAATTTTATATTTATGAATGGAGAGATATTAAACATCCCAATGTTGATATACAGAGATTCTCATCCATCCCATGTTTTCCATCTACAAGACATTTTAGGTTTCTTGAGGCTCCATAAGTAATATATAATACATACGGAAGGTAGACAAATGCCAAACCTCTGCCTGCAGAGATAGATTTTTCAGGAGATGGAAAGAGAAACAGAACTTGCTAAAAGGTTTCCAAGCCTGGTGGTCCAAGAAGTTGAGATGAAATTTGACTTTGTAGAAATGAAACTACTAGATAATATTTAAAAGAAAAATGGAGGCTTTAAATAACATTTCACATGCTGACTATAGAAAAATGGAAACAACTTCTGGGTGACCAGGCAAACATCAAAAGACTTTAACAAATGGTAAATCACATATCAACGCAAATGTGGAATGAAGAGTAAAAATACAATGACATTGTATTGTTATGGGAGAATGTAGCTTTTCTTAAGCCTTTAATCTCCTGGAAGTCTGTTTATTTTCTTAAATTTTTGTAGCATACACATCATAGTCACTCCTCCAGAGTGAAGCCTTTTTATGTTTCAAAGACATAAATCAGAGCTTTCTTTCTCAAAAAAACTTTAAAAACTTTCCTTCCAATAAGTACATTTTGCAGAATATAAAAGTAAAGAAGTTTTAGCCAGTACAGGGGTAGCATGCATAAGGTTGATTGCCCATTTTTATCACCTCACTGTAAGTAAACTCCCTCATTACTCTGCCCTGGTTGTAAAGGCAAAATTTTACAGCTGTAGGACATTTAATTACATCAACAGAAACACAATTGTTCCCTTTTCTCTATTAAAATTGATTTTTCTTTAAACAAATATAAAATTAGAACTGGAAGCAGCTTTTATCTCTCATTGTCCCTAAATGCCACCAGAAAAGATGAATAATTGAGCCAGATTAAAAATCAACCACAAAACATGTTTAATTTTCCTCCCATTTTGCTTGCTAGTGCTTTACACTTTCCAAACTTCTATCTGGCTCAAAGTGACAAACGGTGAAAGGGCAGTCTCTGTCTCCGAACCACAGGCTGGTCTGTCTCCACATTCCTACCTGCCTATTGATTCACTAATCTTAAAGCAAACAATCCCAAAATTATTGAGGGATGAACCCTACCTAGACAATCTACCCGTTACTGCAAAAGACACAGGAACTCCCCACTGGATGCTTGGCTTCCCACAAAACTTCTTCAATAACCTCCCTTTTATTTACCTTAATTAGAGCCTCCTTTGCCCTGGGACTCTGGGACTCACCCAAAGGAAGTGATCATGGAGCAAATGGACTTCACTCAGTGCCAGCCAAGAACATTTTCGTTCACCACCTTGGACACCCTGAATGTCTCAGTGCCTTGAAGGCTAAGGGATGGGCCTTGTTCTCCTGCAGACTATTAGGCTGAACCAGACAGCCAGCCCTCAAGTACATAGCCCATTACTCTTCCCCACCAAATCCCTGTAGATCAGGGATGCCTGCCAGTGTATATGTGATACACACACTGAAAAGATAAATATAAATTTTAAGTAATCTACATTAGTATGGGACATAATAGAATCATGGCATTATAAAACTGAGCTATAGCTTGGACATCACTTCTGCTGCAGTGGCTACATTCAACAGGTGAGGAAACTCAATCTCAAAAAGTGTAATGGCTCACCCAAATTCCCGAAGTCATGGTAGAAAGAGACACAGGAATAACTTTGTCAATTTGTATTGCTCAGCTCATGTGACACTTTAAACATAACCGTTTTTATTGCAGAAATTTTCAGAAAAAGGGATATATATATATATTTAAATGCACACACCTCCATAGGCCCCATTCTGTCTTCTAAGGTTCTGGAAACATTGATGATACTATGTACGTTTAATATTTTCCCACATACTGAGATTAAAGCATTACAAATTGTATCCATGACAGTAACTCTAGCTTCTCATTCTTCCAATTTAAATTGTTATCTCTTTTTTTTTTTTTTTATAGTTTAAATTATTTATTTTTTATTTATTTTTTTTTATTATGGGTAAAAATCAAAATTCTCACAATACATACAAACATTTGCAAAATGATATATAAATATATATGCATATATGTGTATTTGCTTACAAAAATGTTGTTTATATATATATATATATATATATATATACACATATATTTTAAGAGGTGCTTAGATTACCCAAAATATTACACGGAACCCATTGGGATTCCCACGTTGCCCACCTCCCACACCTCCCATCACATCCCACACAAACATCTCACACAGTGTGGCCCACCACCCTCAATGAACTTACACATCCTGGAGCCTTGCCACCAACCATAGACCACAGTTCACACTATAGACCACACTCTCTCCCACTCAGTTCTGAGTGGTGTGTGCTGATTTAAAATGGCCTACATCCGTTGCCACAACAGTACTCAGGACAACCTCCAACTCCCAAAGAAGCCACTGTATTTCAACTGCTTGTCCCCTCCCTACCCCAAAAGTGTCAAGTGGCCACTGGCTCTACCTCATTGTTATAATTTCTTGCATTGCTAGAATCACCATATGTGAACAAGAGAATACCATCAAGTCCACTCTAGTCCATAGTTCTTCCCCCAATCCTGAGGGGACTGGGATGGTGATGTCCACTCCACCTCCAAGTGAGAGAGGGCTTATATCCCATGGATATGATGAGTGGGATGATCCTACCTGCAGATGCAGGCCCTCTCCATTCCCTGGGATGGCCATTTCCCATCGTTGTCTCCTCACCAGGTGACTTGGATGAGTCCATTGAGCTGTAGGGTAGGAATTGCAGTTCCACCTAGATTTCATGAACACCTGGCACATAGGTAGGCGGGAGGCTCCAGTCTCTGGAAGTATACCTAAGAACTCCAGCATCGCATATAGGTTTGAAAAGAAGGGACTGGTGAACCATGTGCAGGGAGGACTTATTTGAGTCTAATTCTGTCACTCTCAGGAGCACAGATTACAAAATAGAACCCACTGATAAGGCATCAGTCTCTGGGGCTATCCCCCCTTATATAGGACCAGGGTGTCTCCGGAGCTCTCAGGAACCCCACTGAGTGGGATGATAGGCACTTAGATGTTCTATGAGCTCCTACTGAGGTGTGCGTAAGAGTTACCTCTGGGATGACCTCCCGACTCTCTTTGAAGTCTCTTAGCCACTTGAACTCATTTGTCTTTCCCATTTCCCCCTTTTATTCAAGGTCTTTTTCCAGTTGTGTTGCCAGTTGGCACTTGGGAAAAGTTTTCAATTAGCAATAATCGTGCCTTGGATAAACCTCATTGGCTACGATACTGCCACTGTGCAAAGCTGCCAGTTGGCACTTGGTATTAATCCCTCATTGCCAGGGAGGCTCATCCCCGGGAGTCATGTCCCACGTTGGGGGGAAGGTAATGCAATCATATGCTGAGTTTGGCTTAGAGAGAGGCCACATTTGAGCAACAAGGAGGCTCTCAGGTGGCAACCCTTAGGCACCTCACAACTGCAGGCTAAGTCTCTTTTACAAGAGCAAAGACTCACAAGGGTAGTCATCAATTAAAAAACAAACAAACAAACAAACAACAAAAAAAAAACATCAGTGGGTCATCCTATTTTGACAGGCACTGTCCCTACACTCAGAGGACTATTGGTGCTCCCTTGGAGACTGTGACAGAGCTCTCCAGGCTAGGAATTCAGATTCCCTCATTTATTGTGTGATTATCCACCCATCGTGACCATACCCCATCCCCCGATACTTTGAATGATTTTGTATATCTTTCATGTATATTCGGATGAACCAATCCCCACGAAACCCCCCCAAATAATCCCCCGCAGTACCCATTGTAACCCTTCTGTGATCCAAATCCTCCATGAACATTTAGTCCATAAAATAATCAAATACACTTACTAGGAAAAAGAAACAAGTGTGATAAGCATACATGCAAGAGACAAACATAAGGAAACTCGGGAAAAAAAAAAAAAGACAGAAGGAAAAAAAACAAATAATCAAACAAAGAACAAAACAAAATAAAATATAATTAGTGGATTGGAACTTTCAAAAAATGGGCAAAAAAGCAAAGGAAATGCCTTTAATATATATATATATATATTCATTTTTTTCCCTTTCTCTTTTCTTTTTTTCCCTTTTTTCCTTCCCTTTATCACTGTGTTATTGGATGTCTGGTGTGCCATGACACCTTCCTCCTCTCAATCCCCATTGTCTCCCAATTTTTCATTTAATTTTCAAAGAAGTTTAGGTCACAGCAAAGTCACACACGGAGTGCCGGAGACTCCCAGATACCAAAACACCCCCCTTTCCCCACCCTATATTAATTCCGCCCCCTTTTTTTTAGGTTGTTAGCATTGTTATAACTGTTTTGCAGATAGCAAAATATAGCAACTAAACATTGTCAGTGATTTACAGTATAGTTTACAATTTAGATGATACAGTTTAATAATTTTGATGATATTTACCATGTCCTGTGTCCATTACTGAAAGGTAATGAAAAACCTTCCCCATGACCACCAAACAACCCATTAGATCTTGACTGTTCCCTTCTCCCCAGCCCCCCAGGGCCCATGATACCCCCCACTCCCAACCCATGGAATGTCAAGATTCACAGTTACATGCCCTGGGGATTTGAACCAACACTTCCTAATCCACCCACCCCCCAGTGCTGCACCATCAAACCCAGGAACACCAACACTCATCTGCCCCTTCCCCCAACACGCAACCACAGTCTATCCCTCTACCATAGATTATGTCCATATGGGTGATGGCTCAAAGCCTGCTCTTCTCTTACTCTCCTTCGTTAACCTATCTTTCAGACAATGGTTCTCAGAGACTGCTCACTTTCCTCAGTTCAGATCAGTGAGGTCATATACTGTTCATTCTTCAGTGCCTGGCTTGCTTTACTCAACATAAGATCTTCAAGATTCATCCACGTTATTCCATGTGTTAGCACTTTGTTCCTTCTTACTGCTGAGTAATATTCCATTGTATGTATGTACCACATTTTGCTTATCCATTCGTCTGTTGATGGGCACCGGGGCTGATTCCAACTTTTGGCAATGGTGAACAATGCCGCTATGAACATTGGTGTGCATATATCTGTTTGTATTTTTGTTTTCAGTTCTTCTGGGTATATACCCAGCAGTGGAATTGCTGGATCATACGGAAGATCTATTGCTAGTTTTCTGAGGAACCGCCAAAGTGTCCTCCACAGTGGCTGGACCATACTGCAGTCCCACCAGCAGTGGATGAGGGTTCCTATTCCTCCACATCCTCTCCAACATTTAGTGTCTCCTGTTTTTTTAATAGCTGCCATTCTGATGGGTGTAATATGGTATCTCATTGTAGTTTTGATTTGCATTTCCCTGATAGCAAGTGATGTTGAGCAT
>JAKSZT010054477.1:3924678-4022178 GCA_026826555.1 Tolypeutes matacus
TAAATGTTGATGATTGTTCTCTCTTCTTGAGAGATTACTCCTTTTACTAATATGTAGTGTCCATCTTTGTCTCTTACAATAGTTTTGCATTTAAAGTCTATTTTGTCTGATATTAGAATAGCTACTCCTGCCCTTTTTTTGGCTATTGTTAGCTTGTAAAATGGTTTTCCAGCCATTCACTTTCAGCCTCCTTGAATCCCTGGGTCGAAGGTTGGTTTCTTGTAGACAGCATATAGATGGATCATATTTTCTTATCCATTCTGCCAGTCTGTGTCTTTTGATTGGTGAATTTAATCCATTAACATTCAGTGTTATTACTCGTAACGAATTTCTTACTTCAGTCATTTTTTCTTTGGGTTAATGTATGTCATATGTTGTTTTGCTTCTCTTTTTGAGTTTTCAGTTGTTTTTAAACTTTCCTCCAACTCTCTCTCCTTTGTTTTTTCCTTTCAACTTGTAGAGATTCCTTTAGTATTTCTTGAAGTGCTGGTTTCTTCTTGACATACTCTCTTAATCGCTGTTTATCTGTGAATATTTTGAACTCTCCATCATTTTTGAATGCCAATTTTGCTGGATAGAGAATTCGTGGCTGGAAGTTTTTTTCTTTTAGTGTTTTGACTATGTCATACCACTGTCTTCTTGCCTCCATGGTTTCAGCTGAGAAATCAGCACTTAATCTTATTGTGCTTCCCTTGTATGTGATGGTTCTCTTTTCTCTTGCTGCCTTGAGTATTTTCTCTTTTTCTTGAGCATTGGACAATTTGACAAGTATATGTCTTGGAGTTGGCCTGTTGGGATTTATACTATTTGGGGTGCGCTGTGCTTCCTGGATCTGCACATCCATCTCTCTCAATAGAGTTGGGAAGTTTTCAGCCATAATTTCCTTCAACACTCCTTCTGTTCCCTTTCCCTTCTCTTCTCCTTCTGGGATGCCCATAATGCGGATGTTTGTGCGTCTTGCATTATCGGTTAATTCCCTGAGACCATACTGGATTTTTTCTATCTTTTTGTCTATCTTTTCTACAATCTCTTTGATTTTAACTGTATTGTCTTCCATATCACTAATTCTTTCCTCTGCCTGTTCAATTCTGCTGCCATGTGTGTCCAGCGTCTTTTTCATTTCTTTACTTGTGTCTTTGTTCGCCATCATATCCATTACCTTTTTAGGTGTGTTAGCTATTTCTTCAGTATGTTCTCCCAGTGTCTTCTTTATATCCTTAATCTCTTCCTTCAGTTCTTTAAGTTGGTCCATGATATTTGTTTGGATAGCTTTGATTAGTTGTTCGATGTACTGCATTGCTTCCTGGTTTTTATTTTGTGCACTGGACTGGTCCATGTTTTCCAGTTTCTCAGAGTCATTTGTATTTTTCTGTTGCCCTCTGGTCATCATATTATCTTGATGGGTTTGTTCAGTTGATTAGCTTTTCTCTATGCTCTAGAATTTTATTTAGCTGTTGGTTCTGCGTGTGAGTTAAGTTTTCTCTTTGGCAGTTTTTCTTCTTATTTTATTTCCTTGCTTCTTTCTATGTTCCCTTGAAGGCAAAAGGTTAGTGCCAAAGGAATCAAAAGATGTAAGGAAGGCAGAAAGATAATAGAAAAATTGATAAAAGTTAGAAGAGGGGCAAAATGAGACTTAATGAGATGAATATTTAACTTGAGTAGGCAGTGTAGAGTACTAGGAAAAAATATGGAGTTCCTACAATTGACTGGGAAAACAAATGGAGGAATATATATATATATAGTGATTTAGAAGGCTAGAATTATGAGGAGGGCCAGAAATAGTAGAGAAAGGTCTGAAAGGAAAAAGTTAATACTAATAAAAAAAAAAAGTAAAAAGAAGAAGAAGAAAACAAAATAGTTGGGATAGAAATTGACACCCTTAAGTTGTGGGCCTATGAAAAAATGTTGTCTCTAAGAGCCACAACAGAAAACAGAAGGCAGAAAGATGCAGGAAGGATAAGCGATAGTTTGTAATACAGAATCAATATATGCAGCGAGTGGGAAATTACTGAATAAGAAGCCCAGCAAAGAAGCGACCAGCTGGCAGCACCTATTAAAAAAAAAAAATAGAAGGAAAAAGGAAGGGGGGAGGAAAATGGGAATAATAGCAATAGACCAGAAAGTAACAGAGAGAAACCAAAGATCCACACAGGCAAGCAGTCAAACAGAGCTAAGGGGGGTCAATGATTCCCCTAGGGTCCACGTGGATCCTTCCTGCCTACTTGTGTTTATCAATGAATTTCCCCACAGGGTTCTATATGCAGGTCCTGAAGCAGCTTTTAGCTATTAAACTAAATTAAAAAGAATTTATTTTTCATTTGTTGAGGTGACCTCACTTTTTTTTTTTTAGCCAAATGCAGGACCCAAAATAATTCCTCCTCTAGACCAACCCCCTTACAGAAGGGACCCTAGCTGGGCCCGTGGAGATTAATCAAGCACGTCCCACTTTCCGGACTCCCCAGGTTATCTGATGCTCTGATGTTAGTCAGTGAGGAGTGCTAAAGACGGCGGATTCCGCCCCTTCTGGCGCCGAGCTCCAGCGTCACCGGGCTGCTCAGTAAATCAGTTTGAGCGCAGATTCCCGTCTGCTCTCAGCCTAATGCTGCTTCAGGTCGGCTTATCTGCTCCCCAAAGCTATGGGGCGGTGCAGGCAGCCAGATCAATGTCTAAAAATATAAAATACCCTTCCCTGTCTTCCAACCGAACCCTCCCTTTTTTGGGAAGTGTCCCTTCCTCCTGGCTCCGCAGCGGCCCGGGTCTTATCCCTGGGTGGCTAGGGAAATCAGCTGCGTTGCCCGACCAAAATCCCCCCTCCGGTTCACTGGGTGCTGATTAGCTCGTTTGCTCTATTCACACAAGGTCCAAGGGGTGCCAGGCAGCCAGATCCCCAGAAAATAAAACTTTTTCGCCCCGCCCGCGGCTCAAAATGGCCGTTTTATATTTTTTTCCCTAACCGCGGGGCTCAGCCGCCTGTGCCAACCTCCACCAGCACAAACTCACGAATCTCCACAGCAGCAGCCTCAAAACTCACGAATCTCCACCGTGCGGTCCACGCCGCAGATCCGCGCAGATAGATGTCCCAAGCCTCTCACTCCACGTGTGCACAGCACAGACCCCCTGGCAGGACCCCGTCCCCAATCCGCCTTGCTCTGGGAGCTTGCAGTGTGCGCCCTCCTTCACTAACTCCATCTTGGCCGCCTCTCCCCAAATTGTTATCTCTTAAACCAAGAGTCTTCATCAATTAAAGTGGAAATCAGATGGGCGTGTTTGTTATGTGTTTAGGGATAGAGAGATCAACAAAGCAATCCGTACCTTAAGCAGATCTGGAGAGACTGAAAGCTGCACAAATCTACCGGTAGGAATTATGCTGGGATCATTTCTAAAGTTCTAAAATTAGAAATAAACTCTTACAATGGAACAAAGGAGAAGAAAGTTATTTATTATGGGAAGAATTGAGGAAGATTCCATGGAAGAGATCTTGAATGGTGGGTAGGATTTCGACAGAAAGAGACAGAGGAAGGTATGAGAAGTGAAGAGAACTCTATGAGCAAGGCAGTGCACAGAAGTGGACAAGGGCAGGACTTTTCCAGTGAACAGTGACTAGAAAGCAAAAAGTATTGGAGAATGGATGCAGTGATAGTAAGATGAAGAATTGGGAAGGCAGGTCAGAGCTAGCCAGATGATGAAAGGGTTTGTAATTGGTTGGTAAGAAGTTCATTAAATTCGTTGGCAACAGGGAGCCAAGAAAATGATCCTTAGTAGAGAAATGATCGGATTTCTCTTAATTCCAAAATGACATTAAAAACTGTCGTAAAGATAAAACATTTCCAGATATTCTCCTTCTTAGTCTTCATTTAGACATCCAGAACCTGAATGATTCTATGTATCATCAATTATCAGTAAAATCTTATCACCAGAGATATTATTTAATTGTGATTTACTTAATCTTTTACAAACCTCCTGATATTTTCCCTCATTGGCTGCCAAGATTTGAGCTCTAGCTCTATCTCCCGTCATCACTTAGCAGCTTCTTGGCTGTGCTTCTCCATTCATCTATCACATGCTTAAATTCCATCCAAAATTCTGCAGCACATCTCACTTTTTCCATTTCTTGTAATGCTCATGTTACATTGGCCTCTTGTACACCTGAAAATTAGATTCAAACAATTTCAGGTCCTGAAGTTTCAAGCATTTCATGCCTTTGTGCTTACAGATTGCTGTAATCTTGTTAAAACTAGATTTAGGTAGCTTTCTCAGTCAAAGTTCAGCCTGACCGCGATCAAGAACGAGGGTCACTCAGGACTTGTCTATGAAGTTGAATTGAAAAAAATCAGTCTATTTATGTATCTCATGTATTATTGCTAAATCTGGCCTCAATATTCCCTGTCTCTCTCCAACACTTAATTCATAAATTTTAAGCTGTCCCATTCAATTATTTTGTGTTGTGATGGTAAGTGCTAAATTAATAAAATGTTTTAATTTTATAGAAAGGTAACATTTAACTGAAATGGGTGAATCTCTGCTTACATAGAGAAATCCCTATTTTCATAGAGAAAGCCCTCTTGAAACTAACTTGTTCTCTCTCTCTCTTTCTCTGCCCCCCCCCGCCCCCTACCATTTCTCTTCCCTGTTTTTTATCTTCAAGCTCTTATCCCAAATGGCTTCCTTGGCAATTCTGCATTCAACAGATCAAAGCACATTCCTCAGAGAAATATGCCCGTTTTAAAGATGAGGGAAGATGTGAGTATTTCAGGTTTATATATGACTGTAGTTACAAACCAACCAGAGAATCTCAAAGACTCCAAATTTAGAACATGGTTTATAAATTAGTTTGAAAAAGACCATGATTCTTTTTTCTGTCTTGGAAATAACCTTGGTTTTTGGCTAAGAAATCAATTACATCATATCAATTAACTCAAAAACAGAAATGCCTGTCCAAGATTTGTCTGGCCAGGCACTTAGAAGGAATCTAGCTTTTGCTCAAGGAATCTTCCATGTAAATTAGCTAGCATCAGTAGCCCTGCAGAATTCTACCATTTACTTGAATCATCTTGCACTAAATTATTGATTTAGCATATGCTATTTATTCATGACATATATTAGTTTTCTGCAGAAAAAAACATTTTTGTTCAGTTTAGAAAATAAATTCAGTTTGTTTATAGAATGCTATTACACATAAATAAAACACTCATTTCCTGCAATTTATTTTTATATAGGTTTTTACAATACCATTGTAATTTTGCCTTAATAGCTGTACATTGTAAAAATAACTTTCAGTAATAGTCATATCAGCATTAAAATCTCCCCAGTATTCCATTTCTCGTGAAAATCACCTACATTTTGCCATTACTTGTACTGATAAATAGTTACATAAATAATCATGCACAAAAATAATCAAAGGAGTTGTCATTTACATAGAAAATAGAAGGTAACTAGTTTTGTATAAAGTGGTCTGGTTTTTTAGAGCTGGGAGAACTGGAGCTTAAACCTTCCCTTTGCCATTTGCTATTTTTAGGGTTTAGGCAAAATTACTCGGCCTCCTTTTTCACCAAAGATGAACTATTTATTATGATGATGTTGTTAAAAATAAATAATATTATGGATGTATTGGCATTCCCTAGCTCAAAGATGAGTCAAAGTATATTCTCAAATATATTAGTTTTCCTTCCCTTTTCCCAGGATGTGAGAATATCACCATCATGACCTTATGATTTCATTAGAAGGGACCATTATTATTTTCAATAATTATATAAAGTCTAGGCAAATTAATGATGGAATAATAGTTTGTTTACTTCTTTCTAATTGTAAAATAATTTGCCAACAGAGATCTAAGAAGAGAAATAGTTTAAAGCATACTATACTTCCCTCAACCAACTGTTAAGGAAATCACAGACACCTGTAAGTGGCCATCAGCTAGCCCTCACCTACCTTCACTCCTTCTTTGGGGAAGTCACAAACACATGCTAAGTGACAATCCTCCAGCCTTCAGCCACCCCCACCTCTTTTCTATCAGGTGCTATTCTGCAAAGGCCTGGTCAGAACTTAAATCCAGAAACCAGGAACAAGCAGCCCCAGATGCTTATTATAGCAGGGATTCTCAAAGGCAGGGCCCCTTTCTGCCCGGCCCCCACCCCTGATAAAAATCACATTCAAACAGTAGAGATTGGTCTCTCTTCTCCAGTGTGAATTGGGGCCTTTGGAACTGTCATCCATTGACCCTGACCCAGAACAGATTTCAGCCACTCTGGGAGCCTGGCCATGATGGGACTTCTTCCCTTGCTCCTTTGGACTCTGTGCTGTGTAAGTGACAAGGAGATTATTCGCCCTTTTGTTACTGGAGCACACTGGCTGGGTTCTCTAGGTTCTGGGCTATGTCGCATAAAGAAATTTGAGGACATGCTCATTTAATTAGGCTCGTAAAATTTTTACTGAGAAACAAGAGAAAAGAGAAAAGTACACACCCAAAACATGGATGTGGGCGTCCTCCAGGCAAAAAGGTGCTCCTGGGGGTAGGGAGTTACCTTTATTACAGCCGTTCTTCCCTCCTCTCCTTTCCTAATGTTAAAGCAAGGCTCCAGCTGTCCTAACTGGTTGCCTTTCAATCCTCCCTGTTAGCTCTCAGGGCACCAATGGGGAGGCCTTTCTATCTGGAGTTATCTGAGGCTTCCTCTCGAACCCAGGAGTTCCAAACAGGACCTCATGGCCAGGGTCTCAGCAAGGTTTTCTGGTTTTGTTCTTAGTAGTGACTTTCCTTCAGGGGGTTTTCAGGTGGGATCTCAAAACCATGTTCTCTGACCCAGCTGTGAAAAAACATCTTCCTTCATCTTCCCTAGTTCCCTATACTAACTTGCCTCAACACCCCACCTCAGAGAGTTTACACCCTTATTCTTGAGGCAGAGCTGAAAAGCGATGGTCATTCTTCTATAGTGGCTTCCTGCTGGTTAGGGGCGGTAGTCCCTGCTTGACAGGGTTTAAAACTCTCTGGCTATTCTATTGAAGTTGAGGGAAGGTGGGTCCAGCACTATGATTGGAACTGGGTGAAATCCCTACATGACTAATACTTTGTTCTGGAAGGCATTGGTTCTGGAAGAAATAAACTTTGTTAGAGTTTTGAAGACACATGTTTCCACTAAAAGGGTAAAGAAGATGGTGGTAAGCAGACCCAAAAAGGGGGCCAACCATGACATACTGGACCATGAGAGTGAGAAAGGCCAGGTGCCTCCAGAGACTGAATCCTCCCAAAGTTGATGGGCTTCATTTTGTAGGTTTCAAATGCTGTCTAGGACTATTCTGGAGCAATTTACATAGAATCAGTATTCTTTCTTGAGGAGCAGACAGGTTCCTCCCTGTGCTGCTGTTTGGAGTTTAGGGCCCTGCGATTTTGCAACACCACAGCAGCAAGAACTATTTCTCTTTTTAGATCTCTACTGTCTAAGGCCCTCTAAGTCATGCTAGTTTCTTCTATGCTGTTGGTTAACTCTAGGGGGAGATTGTGGTAGACCCGCTGGGTTTGGTATAAGCTGCCAACCCTAGTTCCCATGGTGGTGATTATGCCAAGGACAGCTAGGAGGGGTATTAACAGAGGCACTGCCCTTTTACTTATTGTATGGTGAGAAAATACAGGAAATGGGAAGATGAGGCTTTCGGGACCATAGTAGATAGAGGGGGTGATGTATGCTAGTGAGCATAAGCTGGTTCAAAGGGGAGAAAAAGAGAGGTAGACCTTGTCTCCTCAAAAAAAGATAATTCCCAACTTGATAGTTTAAAGTAGCAGCAAATGTGAGACTAGTTATTGGTGATCTGGAGCCCTGTTCAGAGTTTAAAGTTACCAGCTCACTGGTTAACCTGCTAGCAGACAGTACCAACATGCATCCATTGTTCCTGGGTTATGTAACAGGATGCTTCTCTGGGTATTCCAGACAAGGTTGGTTTCTCCTCCCAGGCCATAGGGTTCTAGTTTATGATATACTCACAGCATCTTTGGTGATGTGTTTTGGTTGGTATAAGTTGTGTTTAGAAGTATAGAATCACAAGAGCTATCAGGGTGTCCCCAACTTTACTGGGTAGTGTTTGAGTCCTTCACTATTCCTCCCTAGGCTCCTAAGCCTTGAGTGGATTTTTGGTGCTAGTAAGTATTATGGCATTGATGGGGTACTGTTAAACAGATATCTGGCCCCCAAACTCGGGAAGAAGTAGTCAGCATACCTAAGTGTTTGACTGGCTGGGGAGCCATCCAGAAGGTATTGTTACAGGAGGTAAAATTAAGTTGGCCCAGGAAAGGAGGGGAGGTAGAGTGCTGGGAGGTAGTGGAGTAGACACAGATAGGGAAAGTAGTGTTCTTAAATATGTGAACTGAGATGTATAGGGATCCCAATAGAGGGAGAGAGGTAGGTTCTAAGTTGATGCTGCTAGCTCAGAGCGTTGTGAGAAGCTGAATGATGAGTTGTCAGTATTCTACCCTTGAACTGGGTGATATTGTGGCAATAGGCCAGACTGTGAGATGGGAAGTTGCCCAGTGCTTGGGAGCAGCTGGCCAGGTCATGGATGTTTCTGGTTGGGACACACAGAGCCAACATGAGGATTTATTGGCTAAGTTGGAAGCTTTTTGGACAAGAGTTTTTTAAGGGATGTCTGACTAGTCCTCCCCCAAGCAATAAGATGATGTAATATACTACATGAAGTTTCATTTGGGCTAGAGTTAGAGGGAATAGCACACAATTTATGTACTGGCTTTGACACAGACACTACTTGACTTTGTTTCTTGAAAAGGTATTTCAGATCATCCAATGGCTGGCACTCGAATGCCTCATCAGGTGCTCCCAGCGAGTTGGCACTTCCTTGGACAGCGGGCTTCACTCAGGATAAGTGCACCCAGATGACAATTGCTTTAACTTTAACAGCTGTGGGAGTGATTAGACCCACAGAGTAAGGCCCTTTCCATTTTGGCTCTAACTGGGAGTGAGGCCTGTTCTCCTGCCAAGTTTTAATCAGAACCTGGTCTCCAGGTTTAACTTTAGGCAGAGGTAACTCACAGTTGGGGCTAGAAGATTTTGTTCTTAAGCTCTTGGATGATCTGTTGAGTTTTTCCTAGGTTTATAAAATATTTGGTGAGTTCCTGGGTCTCCTGATCTAGTACAAAGTCCTGGGTGAGGAAAGGTCGCCCATAGACCATTTCAAAGGGGCTAAACTGAAGCGGGTCTTTTGGAGCTATATGCAGCCTCAGCAAAGCAACAGGTAGATTGGGGACACAATGATTGGCCTTAACAAGTTACCCACTAGCTTCCAGGGTTAACCCTAGGCTAGCAAAGTTTGACCAGAATTTGTTTCAGGGTTTGGTTGGCTCTTTCTACTTTCCCTGAGGATTGGGTTCTCTGGGTACTATGAAGATGATATTTAATTCCAAGGGCAGCCAATTGACCTTGGGTTATTTTGCTAATAAAGGCTGGCCCATTGTCACTTTGGAGGGACTTAGGCAGTCCAAACCTGGGAACAATTTCCTTTAGGAGGGCCTTAGCCACCTTGTTTACTGTTTCCCTTCTAGTGGAAAAGGCTTCCACCTACCCAATAAAAGTATCTACCAGTACTGAGAGATACTTACAGCCCTGGCAAGATGGCATGAGAGTGAAGTCCATCTAGCAGTCCACTCCAGGGTATGATCCCTACAGTTGGAGAGGGGCCTTAAGGGAGGAGGTTTGTTAAGCCTCCCATTGTCTGGGTCATTAATTGCACAGAAGGAGTAACTCTTGGTGACCTCCTTGATTGTTTTTGCCAGGTCCTGGTGCTCAAAAACCCCTTTGGCTAAGCCACTCAGGATATCCCTCCCTTGATGAGTGGTTTGGTGGAGTCTGTGGAGGACTTCCCATTGCACTGCTCCCGGCAAGTAGACTTGAGTGTCCTTAACAAGTCACCCTCTAGCTTCCAGCGTGAACCTAGGCTAGCTGCTTTGGTCTGCTCATCCTGGGTGTACTCTGGATCCTTAGGTAATGGGACAGGCTCTGGGATGAGGGCTATGAGAAAGGCTTGGGTTTGCTCTGCAGCTTTAGCTGCTGCATCTTCTCAGGCTTTACCCCTAGCTAGAGCAGTGTCTGTCTTCTGGTGCCCTGGGCAATGCAAAACTGCTATTTCTTGGGGCAACAGAACAGCCTCTAGTAGGTCCAGGATTTCTTGCTGGTGCTCAATAGGCAACCTGCTCTTAGTAAGCAAGCCTTGATCCCACCATACAGCAGAGTGGGTGTGGAAGAGGAGGAATGAATACTTGGAATCTTTTAGAGGTTAGCTCTTTTCCCAGTGGCTAGTATTATGCCTCAGGCTAGGGCAATTAGCTCTGCTCTCCAGTCTGAGGTCCCTGGGGGAAGGGCTTGGATTTCTATAGTTTTAAATTGAGAAGGGCATAGCCTGCCCTTTTAATTCCTTCCCTGACAAAATTGCTTCTATCTGTGAACCACTCAAAGTCTGGGTTTGTTAGAAGATCATCTTTTAAATCTAGCCTGCTTGAGTAGTTTTGGTAGAGTTTCAAGGCAGGAGTAGAGGAAGGGCCCATCAGGATCTGACCTTGGGCCTCTGCCAGTAGCAAGGTGGCTGGGTTGAGGGTCTGACACAGTTAGTTGCACCTCAGGAGTCTCTAGTAATTGAGCTTGGTATTTAATTAACCAGTTACCTTTGAGCCACTGATGGCCCCTGGCTTCAACTATGTCTTTCCCCTGGTGTGGGGTGAAGGCTACGAGAGGTTGCCCCCAGGTTAATTGGTGACTCATTCAATTAAAAGCACATTTACCCCCACTACTCTCAGGCAAGGTAGCCATCCCTGTGCTATGTTATCCAGGGGTTTGGAGAAATAAAATACTGGGTGAGAAATCGTGCCCAGTTTCTGGACTAACACTATTAGAGCCACTCCTTTCTTCTCAGTTACATACAAAAAGGAAGGCTTGTTTAGGTTAGGAATTCCTAAGCCTGTACAGCTAATTAAGGCTTGTTTTAAGGCAGGGAAGGCAGTTTCCAGGTCTATTCCCCATTCTAAGGGATGGTTATCAGCTCCTGCAATAGCACTGTACAGTGGTTGGGCATTTTGCCAAACCTGGGTATCCACGGTACAGTAACCAGCCATCCTTTGGAAAGCCCACAGTTGTTTCTTTGTTAGTTATACTAGTGATAGCTTGAACACTTTCTGGGGAGAGAGTCCTTTCACCTGGGGTGAGAAGAAACCATAAATAGGAGACTTTCTGTCAAGAGATTTGTGCCTTGGATGCTGACACTCTGTAACCCCTATTGTCTAGGAAATTAAGGACAAAAATGGTGTTGGCACAGGAAACTTCCTTTGTCACATTACAAGCAACAGATCATCCACATATTGTAAGAGACAGCTCTGAGAAAAGAGGAGATCTTGAGCTAAGGTCTTGAGCTAAGGCATTCCCAAAAATATGAGGGTTGTCTTGCGGTGACACAGTCCACATAAGTTGGACAAGAGGTTTAAAGTTGGACTCCTGCCATTCAAAGGCAAAAAGGAACTGGGAGTCTGGGTGGAATGGAATGCAGAAAAAGGCATCATTTAAGTCAAGAACAGTAAACCAAGGTGCTGTTTCTGGGTCCTGGTTTAGCAGAGTATCAGGGTTGGGTACGACCAGATGGATTGGTATATCAAAGCTATTAACTGCTCTTAAGTCTTGAACCAGACAGTAAGGGCCGTTGGCCTTTTGTACAGGAAGAATGGATGTATTGCAGGGAGATTGGCAAGGAATTAGGAGGCCATTTTCCAAGAAAATTTTAATCATGGGCCGGAGGCCTTTAACAGCTTCCTCCTTAAGGAAGGGCTGTGAGGGTAGGGCTGGGTGGTATTATAAGTGATGGAAACTGGGGGAACCTGGAGAGCCCAACTTGGAATTCCCATATCCCATACCAAGGGATTTATTTGATTGGTTATTTCTTGGGAAATTTCACTTAGTCAGGTCCCTGGGTATGACACTAACCCTGCAACCAGACAAATGGTTTCAAATCCAGGCTCACCAACTCTTATTTCTGACACATTATACACCTGGGGGTTTAGGCTCTGGTCTACTAACTGAATGCTAGCCCCCAGGGAATGGAGAAGTTCTCATCCTAGGAACAGGACTGGGCATTCTGGAATAACTAGGAACTGATGGCTTATTAGCAGGTTTCTTATTCTACAGGGGAGAGGTTTAGTAAACAGCCTAGACCAAGGGTTTTAAGCTTTTTTTTTTCCATGGACCCCTTTGCCAGTCAGGTGAAAACCATGGACTCCTTACTAAGTCCACATTATACTGTGTATTATTTAATAAATATATCACACCCGCACCAATATTTCCCCACAAGAATAACGTTTTTTGAATTTTAATTCAAGCTCACGGACCCCTGGTTAAGAAACTTTATACTAGATCTTGATTTTCCAAGAGTAGCAGGTAAGGTTCGAGCAAGTGGCTCTTGTGTCAACTAAGAAATTAATAATCTTACCTGCCATGTCAAGGGTCACCATAGGCTCCTCTTTGTTGCTGTTAACAGTGTAGTCCAGGGAGCCATGGTTGGCCTTGGGCCACTTCAAACACCCTCGGTTGCTGTGAGCAGGGCTCACGGGGGTATTCCATTCCTTTTCTGGGGAGCGGTGCCCATACTTTCCACACTTGGGGCAAAGCCCTGGTGGGTGCTGGCAGTGAGACAGCTCTAGGCAGCCACGTTTGCAGTGGCCAGCCTCTCCAAACTTGAAGCAGCTTCCTGCTGACATAGAGCCTGAATTCGGGTGGCCCTGAGGTAACAGGATGCCTTTTACAGTGACCGCTACAAAGTGAGTCTGCTCCTGGACCTTCAGCCTTAGGCTCCTCACCTTCTTCATCTTGGCAATGTGGTCTCGATTGTTGAAGACAGAGAAGTCTGTTTCTTAAAGGGTGTTCATGGAAGTTTGGGGACACATGGAAAGCTTTTGCAGCTTCCTATGGGTATCCAGAGCAGACTGGCTAATGAATTAAGTTGCTATGAGGATCTGTCCTTCTTTAGAATTAGAACCTACCAGAGTATATTTCTTCATTATTTCTACCAGCCTTCCATGACATAAGGCTGGGTTTTCATCCTGCTCTTGAGTAATTTACCTGAACTTACTATAATTGACTGATTTGGTAATGCATTCCTCATCCCTTCAAGGAGACATGTGGCCATATGGTCTCTAGCCTTCAGATCTGCCTGTCCCCTTTGATAGTTTCACCCAGAATCTGTATTAGGAACTGCTACTGCTCCCACCACATACTGATTAGGCTATTGAGTGGCCAGTCTACCCATGTGCCCTTGTGCCTCAGTTCAGATGTGATGCTTTTCCTCTGAGGTGCAGCAAGTTAAAAAAATAATGTGCACGTCAACCCATGTTAGTTCAAAGATCACTGAGAGGTGCTGGAACCCTTCAGTAAATTTGGTGGAGTCCTCAGAGAATCGACCTAACTTTTCTTTGCACTGTGCCATGTCAGCTATAGAGAAGGGGGCATTCACCCTACTGGGTTCATGCATCCCCATTATTAGCCAATTCTCTTATAGGGTAGAAACCCTCAGTTTTCCTAGCTGGGTGGAATGAGGCTCCACTTCAGGAATGACCAACCGGACTAGACCTTGTGGCATACAGGGGAGGTGCTGATGCCCCTGCTGGGGGTAAGTTGAAAGGGGCTTCCAGGTCAGGGTCCAGTTCATAATGAGGTGGGCTACTAAGAAGGGGGTCTTCTTAAATATCTTTTTCCTTTTTTGGGAGGGGTCTTACTCTACACTCTGAGATTTCCTTCTGCATAGCATAACCAAAAAGAACCCCTTAGGCTCTTGTTCTGAAACAAAGCTATAAAAAGCTAGGCATAGGGAAATTCTACCCATTTTCCTTCCCTTCTATACAGTAGGGCTTGCCAGAGTATAGGGTTGAAATTGATGGTCCCATTTAGTGTCTATTCTTTGCCATCCTCCAACTTGTACTGCAGCCACGTGGTGTTGCAGAGAGAGATTAGCTTCTTCCTTTTTAGACCATCAGTAGGCAGGTCACCCTAGTTTCTGAGAAGACACCCCAATGAAGAGCTGCTGGAATGCTGGAGGAGCTGCGCATTATCCTAGGGGAAGCTAAACACGTTCATCAGTCTTAGTGGCATCCCACTGCTAGAGCTGACTGAACAGATTGCTCACCACCCCAGCATCCTGGAGGATGGGAGCCCTGCTTGCCATGCCCATTTTCCAGGGATCAGGAGTCTCTTGTCTCTGGGCATCCCCAGAACCTTAGAGGTCTTGGAAGACATCTAGGTCCAGTTCCCAGACCAAAGTTATGAAGCTAGGCCTTCTTCCTAGGAAAGGGACTGGCTAGGGATATTCTTTTCAGCCTACTTTTACAGCGGTCTTAGGAAGTAGCCATGAAAGAGACCTCATTTTACGGCCACTGCCAGAGACTGAGTTTTACAGTTAAACTAGATAGTAAGAAGCGTGTTAAGAGGCTAGAGACTAATTGTCCTGTGGCTTGCCAGCAAACGGCCTCAGGGGCCCCGAAGGCAATCTCAGGGCCTCCCAGGCACTGAAGAAGGAACAAACCTCTGGGCCCTTTGCTAACAAATGCATTTTCATTTTCTAATGCATTCTAATGCATCTCATAGACCCAACAATGACAGCAGTAGTTGGAAGATTAAAGGTGCTCTAATTAAAAGAAGTTAACTAGTGGCTTAAGGAAATGCTACAACAAGTGATAGCCATTCTGAACTTACAGAGAGGGCCTGGTAGACTCCTAGTGGACTCCTGTATGACTCAGGACACATGCCTACTCAGGTCCCAAGGACAGTTTCACCTGCTGCCCTGAGCTTCCTTGGATCTACACAGCATGGGGACTTGACCCTGCCACTGAAGAGTGAGCCAGAATTCTGGGTAGACTAAGATAATGTCCTGTGGGAGCCTATCCAGGAACCTATTTTTTAAAATGGCATAAGGAGATGGCAGACAAACAAAAGAGGGCACAGACAGTCTATAATTTAAAAGTTTAGACTTACCACTCTTCCTCAGTTGTCAGGGAGTTACCTGCCTCTAGATTTCCTGGCTGGCTCACCAAATGTTATCAGAACACACTGGGTTCTCTACGTTCTTGACTATGTTGCATAAAGGAATTTAAGGACTCGCCCATTTAATTAGGCCGGTAAAAAGTTTGTTGAGAAGCAAGAGAAAAGAGAAAAGTACACACCCGAAACATGGATATGGGCATCCTCCAGGTAGAGAGGCGCTCTGGGGGTGGGGATTTGCCTTTATTACAGCTGTTCTTCCCTCCTCCCCTTTCCTAATGTTGGGAAGGGGTTCCAGCTGCTTGCTGTTCTGATTGGTTGCCTTTCGATCCTCACCTGTTAGCTCTCAGGGGACCAATGGGGAGGCCTTTCTGTTTGCAGTTATCTGGGGCTTTCTTTTAAGCTGAGATTTCCAAATAGGTCCTCGTGGCCAGGGTCTTGGTGGGGTCTTTCCAGCTTTGTTCTTACTATTGGCCCTCCCTCAGGGATTTCCGGGGAGGGTCTCACAGCCACGTTCTCATAACCTGCCTCACTTTCTGAACTCTTTATTCTGTGCAATAAAGAGATCGTTTACTGAAAGTTTCTCTTGTGCCCTGATCCTGTGTTTCCCACAATGGACCATTGTAGCAACTCACTCCACACCAACTAGTATAGCATTTGTAGTGACTTTATCATGTAAATTTTACTTTACTACTTAAAACCAAGCACCACATTGTTTTTCTCATTAAGCCAAAAGAAACTGTGGCCTGATTGTATGCCTAGAATGTACTTGAAAGAACATTAATGAGTTCATCTTTTCTTAAAATGTTTACGTTATGTTTCAAAGCTATCACACAGACTCACCAAAAGGGAGGTTTTAATGTAAACTCTGAAGTTAAACATCAAAGTAACTTAGTCAAAAAAGACAAATTTTAAGGGAAATGAAAACAGGGGAACAGAATAGGATAGAGAGTAGAACAAGGAGCTCAAGGGAAAAGTTAAAGGAGTCAGAAGGAATTATAAAATTAGAGATAGGAATTGATCCAAGTTCCAAATATATTAATGTGCACGTGCCTATGACCCCAATACAGGCTGATACAGGATGTCATTTGAATAAGCCAACATAAACCTGTGAAAGAAAAGTATATGAACCAAAATGCTCTGTTTCTTTTTTTATTATTATTATATAATTATATCTGGGCATGCTGGAAGAAGTGCTTCCAATATCGGGACTATCTTTAGCTCATGGCCACTGAAAGCATCAGAAATTTCAGTGGAGACAAGAGGTCTATCACATTGGAAAAGATATTAGATGTTTTTTAAAAAATGAAAATACACATCTGTGCTTTTTAATCAAATAGTCCTGGGTCTAAATTCTAACTCTATTACTTATAATATAAATGCATTTTATCTTAGCCCTATGAAACCCCATTTCCTCATGACAATAATTCCTCCCCAAAGACATATCTATCACAGCACCTTGCCTTAATAGACATTGAATAAATGTTAGAGATGGATCATTTCAAAGAGACTACATAGAGGAAATTTGGGGCACAATAATATTAGAATAATATGTGTAAGGAGTAAAGGTATAATGAAATTAAAGCTAGATATCTATTTGCTAAGGATGTTTAATGGAATCAGAAGAATGAAAAAATAAGATGACTAAGTTGTTCCTTTCTGTTTTAGTTTCCTGGCTGCTAAAACAAATACCATGAAATGGGTTGGTTTAAACAACAGGAATTTATTGGCTCGTGTTTTTGAGGCTAGAAGTCCAAAATCAAGAAATCATCAAGGTGTTATCAAGGTGTTTCATTCTTTCAAAAGTTTGTGGCATTCTGAGTATGGCTTCCAGTGATCCCTGGTCCTTGGCTTTTCTATCCCATGCAGTGCACATGGCAGTGTCTTCTTTCTTTTCCAGATTCTGTTGACATTCAGCTTCTGACTGCTCTCTGTGGCCTTCCCTATAAGGCCTTCAGTGATAAGATTAAGACCCAACCTGATTCAGTTGGTCCACACCCTATTCTAAGTAACCTCATCAAAAGGTCCTATTTACAATGATTCATATCCACAAGAATGGATTAAGTTTAAGAGAACGTTTTTCTGGGGTGCATAGCTCTAAGCCACCACTTTCCAATTCTGAGACTTTACAATCTGTTAAAAAAGAAATGGTGTGGGGAGGGGCATGGTAAATGCTTGTTAATGTTTCTTTGCACTCTAACTTTCTGGATTTTCATGGCCTCTCTTTCTATGGCTCCCAATTTCTTCTATTTCTATTTCCAGAACTTTCCCATACATATTACAATATCCTGTAGCTTATATCACTCTACTTCAGTCTTCTCCAGGCTGATTCTCATATGCTGTATATATAATAAATATTATGTCCAAAGCAGATAAGTATTGATGCTAATCTAATTTTCCATATGGTCTGTCTACATACTATGTTCTGTCATTCCATAGGTAATTTATATCAATATTTGCTTTCTTATTAGAATGCCAACTCCTTGAGACATATGCCATAATGTTTATTTTGCCTTTCCTAGAGAACTGATCACAGTACTTAGTAGAAACAGTTAATCCATTCATTAATAATTAATTTACAAAAATTAATGTGATGTGTCTATAATGGCTTCAGTATCATCCTTCTTCTTGGGCCTTAAGACTCTGCAATACTCAGAGTTATTGTGACATGAATGTACCATTCAGAAGATGTTAAAGAATATTTCTCTCAGCTTCTTCATTTGAAAAAGAGCAAACCATAAGCATGAATGTGGAGAACAGGAAATACTAGAAAGAATTGAACAATCCAGTATAGCTATTTTATTACTGAGACCCATCACTAACTTTCTTTTATTCTAATCTTTCACACATTCCTTCCTAAACTTCCTGCTTTCATATATTTTTATTTCATCATCTTTTTTGCCGATTGAAAGGAATAAAAATTGGAAAAAATTTGGGAAACTAGAGAAAACAAACATAACTTTTTCATTGGGAACTACATTGGCTAGTACATATACATGCATGTACATACATTTTGCTGCAGGCACATTAAGGCTTTTTGTAGGTACTTTTAAAATATTCAATTATATTAATATTTACTGAATTTTGACTATGGATAAGTCATAGACCCATGTGCAAGGCAGATTCTTCAAGGCACATATTCAATATTGAATAAGGGCAGGCAAAAGCTGCTAGAAGAGCCATAAAAAAAAAAAAAAAAAAAAAAAAAAAAAAAAACACAACTCTGAATCTATTTCTTTAACAAACTTATAAAAAGTTAGTGTTTTGCCATGACTTTGGCTATATCACAAAGTAAAAAAAAAAGATTTATCTCTGCTTACCAGCATTTGGTCTTGATCTTAAAAATTATTCCTATTTATAAATTTGCTCTCAAAGTTATTACTTGGTTGTTTATAAAATCTTGAAAATGTTGGATGTACCAAAGGAAAGGTGAACTCAGATTCATATTGGATTCAACAACTTAAAACATTTTCCAAAAATAAAATCTAAGTATATTTTCTCAGAAAACATCAAATACTTGTTTATATTGAAAAAACATGAAGCCGTGTTTCCATTCTTTCACTTAATTCATACTGCTTTTTAAGAACTTCTTATTACATATTGCACTAAAAGACTTAACTTCCCTATTGAAAATAATAAGCAAGAAGAAATTTGAAAAATAGTAGGTAGAGTTGAGTATAGGGTTGGGGTTTTTCAGGGTCAAACAGTAAACTGAAACCAGAGAAAGATAATCACAATGAAGTAATTATATTGATGGAACGTAGCATCACGTATTTTAATGTGTGTAAGGAGAAAAATGAACACATAAAGGGGATACATTGTAGTGAAAAAGAAAGAGAATAAAAGGGGTAAGATTCCTGGAGAGATTGAAGCATGTGGGTGTAGGAGTGCTACTAAAATAAGCAAGCCATATGCTTGCATAGGTGCGGAGCAGAGAGTCAGAATCTTGAAATTGACTCAGATTCCTGAAACTGAGGTTTTTAAGTTTACAAAGTCATTCTTGATGTTGAGCTATAGGAAAGACTATGGGAGTGGGTAACTGATGTAGTTGGAAAAAAAGAAAAAGAAAAGAAAAAGATTGTTGGTGTTGAGGAAGGCAATAATAGAGGGCCCAAGGCATCAGGTAGATCTTCAGTGATGTAGACATCAGCACAAATTTTGACATGACTGCATGAGTAGTGATAAAGAGAATATCAGTGAGTCAGGTACTAAAGTGTATGTGCATGTGTGTGTGTATAAATATAAAACATGTTTGATCTCTCCTTCTAGAACTCTAAGGTTCTTGAAGGTAAGGTCTGTTACTGATCAATTTTGGTTTTGCCCATTGTGTTAAGTATGTAGTGTTATATATAGGATATGATCATTTAATGTGATTTGGAAAATGAATTAATTGTTAACAATTTAGGGAAGCCAGTCAATAAGGGAGAATGATTTAAAGATATATAACATTTAGCAAAAACCTATTATGGATAAGAAACTGTACTAATCTCCTTACATATAGAATTCTTACATTAATCCTGTAAGAACACAACCCTGTAAAATGTTTCATTTGTTTGACTTGTGACTGTGCTCAATAATCACACAAAAGTATAATAAAAAAAGCATAATATTAAGGAACTGCTTTAAAGAATTGACATAGTTACCGAGCTTTCTTATAAGGTCCAGTAACTATACCTAAGGAATTGTATATTTAGTCACTTTTGGAGTAAACATATATTCTAGTTTTTCTAGATTGTTTTTGTTTTCCTGAGATCCTTTTGATTATTTGTCAATTGTCTTAAAATAAGCATTAATGCGTTTGTTAGTCCTCCACTTGGCAGTTCCTTCTCTTAAAGTCTCCCTTGTGTGAAGAACACAGAGTTGTGAAAGACCACCAGAAGCTACCATCTCTCTTTCCTCGACTATTTCCTGATGCCAGTAACTAAGACTTGCTTTCCAAGACAGTCTGCATGATGTTTCCTAATAAAATGCAGGGCACTGGGGAGGAGTGGCTAGAGACAGCTAACTCCTTCAGATCCCAGGTAGTGATAGAAGAATTCAACTTGCTATACCAGCCAGTTGTGTCATGATTTGTGCTGCCACCCAAGGACACATGGCTTTCTCAGGCTATTAGTTGGTGGGGTCAGTGGGACCACAAAGAGTAATTACATGCTCATATAGAAAGGATGTGCATAAAATATATGCAAGAAAGAGATTCTGAGAAGTCCTGCCATAGGACCTAAAGAGAATACTTTGAGCTGTGAGGTTTTGTTATTTCTTGTATGATATAAATCTAACATTATTTCTCTATTTTATTGTTTGTAACTTTTTACAAGTTTAATAAAATTTTCAATGCAATGAGCTTAACTGAAAGTACATGTTGAATGAAAAATCAAGTTCAGAATTTCTATTTCTCAAGAAAGTTTGTAAGTGTGTAACATTTGTTCACAGTTACTACCCACGATAAAGTTCATAGCAATGTAATTTCTGCAAAGCAAAAGATACAAATATTTTTTTTTAATTTAAATAGTTTTCTCAAAAGATAAATGTGTCAAAAGATGACAATGTAGTTGTAGAAGGTGAATTTACATGTTTCTCAAGTAGCACATTTTCATTCAGATCAAGTAGACTATTCTTTTAAATTAATTTTGTGCATTTTATTTATTTTTTTTTTTAAGATTTTATTTATTTATTCATTTATCCCCCCCTTGCTGCTTGTGCTCACTGGGTCAGCTAACCACGCCGCGCGGGCGGGCTTGCCTTCACCAGGAGGCCCCGGGAACCGAACCCGGGGCCTCCCATATGGTAAACGGGAGCCCTACTGATTGAGCCACAGCCACTTCCCATTTTTGTGCATTTTAGATCCCACGTTTTCTTGTGCGTGTACCAAAATGAAATAATTTCTACTAAAGTCTTGGCTCCATGGACAGATGGAAAAACTTCATGGAAAGAAAAATTAAGAAAGTTTTTTTTAAATCAATTGTTAATTCCAATAATGATTAGCCACTTTTATGTAATTCATTTAGTAAAATTAATGGGTTTGGAAATTCATTCTATTGAAGGTGAAATAATTGACATTTTTGTAAATGTTGTGTAAATTCAGTTACAAAGTGTAATATAACATATAAAATTATTTTTGCAGTGTTAATACAAATATTTTGTTGGAACAGAGCATCGTGGTGCAAATATTATTATTCTTACTAAGAAACAAAAAGAGCAGAAGTAGACCTAATATTTATCATAGCAAATACTTAATTCTTAATTGTGCCCAAACAAGCTGAAATAGTCCATTAACCTAAATAGAAACTATAGTTGTCAAAATTTCTTGTATATTTTCACAGAGTAATTAATTTTGTGACAAAGAAGATGTTAAATACAAAAAGAAATTACTTCAGTGGAGCAAAAAACACCTTTTCTCTTTGTTACTTGTCATAAATCAGATTTTAAAATATTTGGAAAGTTGTAGAATCGTTTTGTAAAACAATATAACAATCCTACAATTCAAACAAAACATTTTGTAAATGAATCCTTCATATTCTGTTGCATTGTATTCAAAATTAGTTGGAAACCTTTATACATATTACTCAACAAGTGGAATACCTAAAAACTTAACTATTGAAGCTTTTAATGAATTTTGTTTATTAAAATAATGCTCACAACTAAGAAGACATTAAAATTTATCCCTACAAAAGCAAATGAGAAATTTAATAAATTAAATGATGACAAGTCAAAAGTATATTAATTTTAATTTTGAAATATTATAATTTCTCTTCGGAGTATCTTGACTTGAATGTTGAGTCACGATACAGCTCCGATATCCAATTGAATAAATTTATAGTCTGTCCTGGTATGGTATTAAATCAAGAAGTCTGAGAATTAGGCAACATGGAAATTTGGCAAAAGTCAAAAGGATTATAATTAGAGACAGCTAGTTTGATTATTTTTCTTGTAAATATATTTGTTGATGTACCTGGATGAAAGTTTTAAATAAAAACTCTGTGAAAACACTTGCTCTGATATATTTACACATATAAATTTCTAAAAATTAGAAATGAAAATAGCCTCCTTTTAATAAAAAGTTGCTGTACTTTCCAGGTAACTAAGTACCTGTAGAAAAATTATTTTGTCAATTAAAAAAACTGATACAGAGAAGAGTCAAATATATTAAAACTTTCAAATGTATTGACCACAAATGTAACTTTGAAGAAAATTTCATGCAATTTTATTTTAAAAAATCATAATAACATATTGCAAAAAAAAATACCCATGACATGGTATTAGAGATGGATATAGGTAAAAAGAAATTGATTAAACTACATGAATATGAACCAATAAAAACTATTCTAATTGTTGTATTTTAAAATTCAGACAATCAATATAAAGAATTGTTTTACTTTGCCTTAATGTATAAAGTTGTAAATTAAAAAGATTTTGCTTGTGAACAGCTTTTTAAAAGAACCATTTTTAGGTTGAGCAATATAAAAACTACAATTTTCCAGTCAATTAATATATTTCCCAAAAGTTTATGTATTTTAAATTATTTTAACATCATCTTTCACTCTCAAAAATGCCCTGGTTTGTATGATAAATTATGTGATTACCATAGTCATCTCTTTTTTAGCATTACTCAATTGCTCTATTTTGATCAGGGCAATGTTCTGGAATTCAGATAAACAAATATCTAATATAGGGTGTATTGTGCTGGAGCCTCAGAGAATCTTAGCGCTAAGAGAGATATTAAAGATCCTGTAGTCCAAACTCCATATTTTACTGGTGAGAAAACCAAAACTCAAGTAGCTAAACTTTCAGCCCAAGTGCATAAGACTAATTATGAGCAGAGTTGAACCTGGAATCCCAACCTCCTAACAGCAAATCTAACGATCTTTTCAGTACAACATGCTTCAGGTACAAACTGACTACTTGGATTGTTCCACAAAGTTATGGTGATTTCCAATTAATGCAAATTATGCTTTGCTATTTTGCTCTTTGTTGATTTTAATTTACAAGTCAAAATGAAGATGCTATTTCCATCAATGTATTTCTTAAGAATTTTCCTGTTAGTGTTATACTATTAAAAGCAACCTAATAAATAGTTTTCTGGTTTTTTATTTGTATCATTCTGAACTTTTTTCATAACTTTACAAAAAAAATGAAAAACAACAATTTAAAATCTTGATATTCAATTTGTGGTTTAAATGCTGATGATGTTAGAAAAGGAGCAGTTCTTATTTATCTGAAGCCTTCTATTATGATGCAATTTCCTTTTTATGAAAAAATGAACAACTCAAGCTTTTATTGATTTATAGAGGATGAAATCATATTTGTATTTCAAGAGGAAAAACAACCACCACCAGTTAAAAAGCCATTTGCCTTCAATTGTATTACATTCTCAATAATTACGGGGTAGGGATTCAAAAATCAGCATGCCCTCTTTCTCTGCTGGAAAAATCGACTTGAGGTATTCTTGAATTTCTCTCCCAGGTTATAAGAAGAAAAAATTATGCTAGCATACTTTCTGCATTTGTTGATTGGAATAGACACTTTCTGGTTTTTCTTTCACTGATGGTTTGACACTTTTCACTTTGATTAGAAAGAATAAAACGTCTGTTTCCAAGTAAAGACAAAAGGCTTCTTTCAGAATATATGTTTACAACAATCATTATCATTATTTCTCTTGGAAAATGATACAGAACAAGTGTCAGAACAAAAAGATTTTTCCCCAGACAACACTAATGGAAAACTTTGATTCAATGGCAAAAAAATTTATGTGCATATATATGTATATATAGACATACACAAGTACAAACAAATGAATGCATCAAAACCTCTGATTTAGAAGATGAATTTTAAGAAACATTGTTTATGATGTATTTCTTCTCTAACTGTACTTTGAACATTTTTGTTACTAAACAAGTAGGCTGGTTGTCCCGTGTGCATAGAAGTCAATACTCTGACATCAGGATTTTGAAAGAAAGAAGAGTTTATTGTGAGACATCCTCACAGCAGACAGGAGTTAAAACTCAAATCTGTCTCCTTGAGCTGAAAGGGCATAGGATTTTTATTTGATTTGGAAGGGATTGGTTTAGGGAGATAACGCAGGGGAGATGAGACCACGTAGATCTAGAGGCAGGGTTAAGTAGAGCATGCCGCAGTGGAAGATCACGGAGGGTCAGACATTGCATGATCAAAAATGGCAGCCTTAGCATGAAGGAGGGTGGCGATTTTAGTGTTATAATTAGATATAGGTAACTTTAGGTAAGAATTTTGTTGCTTTGTGCATGTGTATGTGCCTGTCCAGTTTGAACCGGACCATAAGGTAGAAGGAGAAAAACAGGAACTGGGCAGGATAAGAAGTTACTAAGGACTGTGGTGACTGCTAGGAACACTACCAGGGCATGGCCAGGATCATCAAGGGGAATGGTCTAGGAGGCAGGACAAGGGGCTGAGGCAGTTTCATTTGGGGTTCCATTTAGAGCTGCTCTAAGCTCATCGCTGGGAATAGAGGGAGAACTTAATAATAGACATTATGTCCCTTCATCCTTTCTCCTCTAAGTTCCTGGGAATCCAAACAGAGAACTCTCCAGGAAAACAAACCCCAGGATCAGAGCCACAACTGATTTCCCTGTCCTAGCAGGTATAGGTCAGAATGTGGCTACCAGGAGAGAGTCCCAAAGAGCCAGGAACCCTACTCATCATCATCATAGTCATCAACATGTAAAATCCTCTCTATGCTTCCAAAAAGGGAATACAAGCATAGCATCATTTGTTTTCAAATGAGAAAGCATTATTCTCAATATTCAAATTGTAACATTTCAGCTTCAACCTAATGCAAAAAATTAAAAAAGTTTTGCTAAGAGCTGAATGTTTTCGTTGTTATTTTATGGGGAAGACATTGCCAAATTGTTTATGGAAATCTTATCAGAGTCCATCCAAATGAAGTGAAATCAAATGAAAATACTGAAATAATGTTTTCCCATCACTTAAAAAAAGTCCTACACATTTAAAGCACCAGCTTTAAAATCATATTTTAATTCATATTTTGGTTCAGGTCATAGTTTTAAATACAGTCATTTTGTAGCTTTCTATATGTGAGAGGTACTGGTTAGCAATTCACCATTCAATGGAAATACTTTGATCTTGACTCTTCTCTGTCTTTATGGCACTTCTCTGCCTGACAAAGGCGAACTGTCTCCCACACAGTCTCACTGGATAAAGGATAACATGCAATCCAGCACAAGCTCATATGGACTGGGAGTATGCTGGACCCATTACATACAAGTATATACTTAATGCCTTATAGTAAGTATATTTCTACCCTGATGTTGGGATATTTTACCATAAAAACTCCAGAACAGGGAAGCTGCTTAATTTTTTATTAAAATGGAAATGTAGACGCATGCTGAAACACTTAACATCAAATAATATACTAGGCAGTTTGAGATAATAGAACCCATGCCGTGGAACTGACTTACAGGAGAAATCATGTTCTATAGACAAAGGTTTGGGATTCTTTTAATATCTCACTTCTTTTGAACAGGGAGTCACCTTTTACCATATTACAAATGCAAACCATAATGCTGAATAGGTTCAATGGTTACATAATACTATATGTAGAATAGATTAAATGGCAGAAGTGTTTTTTCTAAAAGTCTACATATTACAGCAGATAAGATCAATGCAAAATTGCATGTAAGATATCTAAACTATTTTAGAAATTTGAGAACATTACCCACAATTAAGTTTTGGTGTGCCAAATGCGAAAAGCTAATCCTACAATCAATAGACGTGGTATTGTTGGACATTACAGTGCCCAGAAATTACGCATGATTTCCATTGTTACCTGTCCATAACCATTTCTAATTCTTATTGTTTCACTTTCATATTGGAGTTACAATAAAAATTAAATCATTGTTATTTCTAAATGAGAACAATGGTATTACTACAAACTGGGTGATTAATTAGAATTACCATATATCACTCTTCAGCACAAATTCCCTACTACAGAAAAGGTGATTAATTAGTTATCACATATCACTCTTTTGTACAAATTTCAGTTGCACTTGGAATAAAATCCAACTTATCGTCTCCTATGGCCCTCAAGGCCCTACTTGACCTCCAACCACATCTGCTTCTCTCCTACTCCCATTACACTTCAGTCACATTGTCCGTTATGTTCCTTGAACAACCAAATTTGTTTCTGCCTTAGAATCTTTGGACTCTCTTCACTCTAAGGAGAAGAAGTACTATCTTCCATCTACACTTAAATCTGTCTCCAGTAGTAAACTCTGACCTGAATTTCAACCCATGTCTGAAGACATCTAAAGAGCACCCTATCTAAGATGCCATAGGGCCACTTAAGCCTCAATATGTCCATAATTGACTTTACCTTTCTCTTCCACAAAATACTCCCTTTCCTAAAACAGAAAATGTGGAGTCATCTTTCAAGTTTTCCTCTTACCCTGCCACATGTTCTCATATATTCCAAACCCTACCCATCCTGTTTCCTTGTAATGTCTTTTGGTTTTAGTTCTGATTTCTATTCTCAAAGCTCCAGATGGCCTGGACCTCACATCAAAACTGTGTACTCACCTCTCCTGAGATGTGCTGGTGCACCCAAAGTCCCAGATTCTAAACTCTCAAGGAGATTTGGCATATATGCCCCTGGCTATTGAACTCTATCATCCTTTTTATCCCAAATTATTTCTCTGTAGAAGTGGCTTAGGGGAGCAATCTGAGTGGAAGGAGGGACTAAGGGACTTGTTTTTCAGTTGCATATGCATAGCATTTTAAATAAGGAGAAAAATCAATTATCCAAATCAAAGAGTAGGTCAAAGCTCTGATAGAGATTATTGTTAAAGCTCACCCAAGCCGCCACTTGTTGCCACTGATACTTAGGACACCATTTTCCCTATTTCTATACATGCTGACCATGGTTTCATATCTATTCAGTGCATAGGTAAGTGCACAGTGGTGTCTTGAGAGTGTGGGGGTCTTTAGATTGCAGTATTAGGATAGGAATCAAGTCCCCTAACTCTAAATTCCAAGTTCTTGCCACTACACATTGTTTCATTAAAGTATAAACATGAGGAGACATGATGACACATATCACCATATTGTTTCTAAAATAAAACAAATGTAGTTACCAGTCAACATAGAGTATGACTGGACTATAATTTTTAAAAGTAATTGTTTTAAATTAATAAATACTTCCCAGAAAAATATGGTTTTTAGTAAATTCCATAATAGATGGGAAAACTACTTGCAAACCTACTCAAAAAAAGAGTTCTTATTTCCCTTGTTGAAGAATCTTGATATTTTAAGCCAAATAGTACAGCCAAATTCAAGTTTCATTCCTCAGTGCCAAGCAGTTGAGCCTCACTGAATGTGTGCATTTAAAAGGGAAGTACCAGAGGTTGCTAACGGTGGTAAACAAACCATTCTCAACAGTGGTCACTGTGATGTCCTAGCTCAGCTGGCAAGGGGAAGGCTGACCAGGCCGACATTCAAGCTCACCACATATGGGATAGTTAGTTCCAGTCTTCTTCACGGCCACAAATTATATACCTAACTCTTGTCTACCAATTACAGTGCATGACTTAGGTTATGAGTATGGCCAAATCAAAGAATAAGACTGTCTTGTGACCGCATCACTACTAGGCAAAACCACCTTAAACTCTATGCCTTGATGATGAATCAGTAGTGTCTTTGATGCATAAATGAAAACAACACTTCCTTGTGTTTGATGAATCACCTTTGGTGCATATTAATTATATCAAGAGGAAGGCTGAACATGTTTTTGAGAGCTCAGGAAAACATACACACTAAAATACTTGATTTTGACACTTTCCTAATAAATCTCATCTTTCATTTCCAGTCACACTCAGTTGCAAACTGGTTTTTGTCAATGAGGCTAAACAGAACAATACAACAGTGTGTGCCTTTTCAGGATGCTGCCTCTAGGCGGTCCTCCTTCAGAACGATTTTCAGAACATTTTGCCTCTGAAAAGCAGAAGTGATCTGCACTCAAAGGTTTTAGGCAATAACACAATCAAACCCACAGATAACTTAAAAAAAAAAAAAAAAAAAAAAGGTAGCTGTATAACTAATGACCTCTTGTAGTTTAATTTCTTCTGACACACTAAAAATTAGAGATTCAAGTAGGAAAGATGGAATTTGATATCTTCACATGCATATTCCTTCATACCACTTAATCTTCTCTTGGAGATACTTAGTCTAGTTCTGCCTTAATTTGTCAAATATACATGTACACCACTAATATTGTCATTAGGAAGCCATACATTTGCTGCTGGCAGTTAGGAGTCTTGCCTGCCTGTCTGGTGGCACTTAGGGAATCTTTTGGAGGAATTCTAAGCTTACCTCACCTTATGCTTCAGGGTTTGTTCCTATATCATCAACTTCCTCCAAACCCATAGTTTATGTTGCTGAAGATTTTTAAAAGCATGGCAATTGGCCACAAGCTGTCACAAGTCTTCATTTGTGTCAAAATAAATTTCCGTATAAATGGATAAACATTTTATTTAATATAAAGACTGGTATGAGAAGGAATATGGCATGTAGGAAAGAACACAGGGTCAGTGTTGGAGAAGGGACTTGGATTAGAAGAAAACACCATAGGCTTTGACTGCTCTCTACTGGATAGAAAATATATTAGATGTGTTCAAATGCATAACCTTTTCTGAAGAGGGTATAGTTTTTCTCTTCTTTCCCCATATTTAGGGAGCCAAAACTTCCATTTCCAAATTCTACTTGTAAGATGACTATAAATCATCATAATTTTCTTCCTATGTATATAGCCCTAAGCTTCCATCAACAATAATTTTTTGTTTTTGATGTTGCATCCCTCCATTACACACATACACACACACACAAACACACAAACACATACAAACATCCATAGGACACTAATAATATGAACTTTCTTGGTGTTCAAATGAAGAAAGAAGCCTGACATCAATTTTGAACTAAGACATGAGAAATTAGAGCTTTGAAACTGAAACATGATGCCTCTGGGACTACTACCATCATAAAACGGGAAAGGTCATTCTGCTGACCTGATGAAGAGGCCTACTCATTCCAAGCCTTGATGTTATAACTGCTCTCATGTCTGGAGATAGTTGACTGAGAAATAGTCTTTACTCCTTCATCTATCAGCCTTCTGTGCACCATTCTAGGAGGAAAGAGTAAAACGCATTTTTTTCCTCAGAGTATTCTTTACTCTTTAATTGTGTAATGGTGCATATGTAAAGGAATATATATATGTGTGTATGTGTGTATATATATATATATCTGGATATAAAGGAATAAACTGGCAAAAGAAAATAAAAGCACACACCAAAAGCATAACACAAAATAAAAATTAATACTTAGAGATTTCTTGGAAAAAAATACATAAAAGATCACTCCTTACCGTTCCAAGACACAATTTCTAACTTCTTCCCCTACTTCCTCCTCCCTATTCATCCTCGTCCTCCTCCTTCTCCCTCTATTCAGTATGAAAAGTATAAAATATTATTTAATTTATTAGAAGACTCTTCAATCGAAGTGGTATGGAGCCCTGAGGTCCCTGAAGTCCTTCTAAGGAGTACCCACACAAGGGTCATTTTAAGGGACCCCTTTTGCAGTGTTTCAACCTTTATGTACACCTCTTCCCTCCCTAACCATCTGTCTGAGATTATGAGATTAAGGAGCCTCCTTTTATAATGGATTTTTCCACCAATTTTACAAGAGAAAGATATCCTGCTACTCACATATCTGGATTTTATTATGGTATTTGTATTTGCAGGGGGGTGGGGGTGAGGAGTAAAAACCCCCAAAGTTGCCAGAAGGATAATCTGTAATATTGATGTAGGTGTTGATGAAATGAATGATTCTAATGGCTTTTGTAAATCAAGGGGTTTCCAACACTTTGCTTTCAACATAATTAAAAGAAAAACTGTGTTGTTAGCTGATAGATTTTTGGCATATAACTCAGAAAGTGTTTGAAGAATGATATTGTCCTAATAAAATGTCTATTCCCATATACTACTTGCTTATTTTTAAAAGGTTTTTCATTGCTTAAAAATACTAACAAGAAGAACTGGAATATAATTGTTAATAATTGCTGAGTCATTCCAGCACTAAGTAACATTCACCCTTGGGTACAGAAACTATTTGGAGAAAAATAAAAAGTTCCACCTAGCTCATTAAGAGATGCATTTCTAATAATTTCTGAGTTTTTTATAAAAAACATAATTTATTTTATTTTATCAGTTTTATACAAATGATAATTTTAATGTTAACCAAGTTGAGAAGAAAATTTTTACAGTTAGAATTATGTCCATACAAAATATTTTTTAAAATGCTATTTATATACATAATATTGTAGCAGAGAGATGTAATAAGCAATCAACAAAGATTATCCAGCACATGCATCCATGCAGATAAAAGTTTATAGAGAAAGTAGAATGAATATGTGTGTTTAAAGATGAAAAGTGATGCAAAATTTCTGACTTGAAAATGAGATGTTTCATCATTTTACAATGGATGATAGATATCAAATCACTATTATATTAGATTCTATTGATTACAGTTAACTAATGATAAAATAGTTTTGTATTAAAATGTCATAATTAAGCCAGAGACTTCCATTTCCAACAAAGACAGCACAACAGAAACCAAATTTATCCTTCCATCTGAAACAAGTAAAAAAATGGACAAAATATATTGAACAACATTTTTCAAGAAATGGACATCAGAAAATGAAGGACAGTGATGGTTGAGATGCAATAATAAAATGTAGTGAGTTCTATGATTACTGAAGTTTACTGCCTAGATATAATTTCCCAATTGTGGAGCAAGGAGAAGAAGCAAGGTAGAGTCCACTGGACTCCCTGAGTTAACAACCTGAAAGTATGAATCTGGGGAGGCCAATGCAATGAGAGTTTGCAGGGAAGAGTATCAGAGAGAAAAGAGCTGCACAGAAGCTGCAGAAGGTCCCTCTTGAGCCTTCAGCTAAGAATTGATCAGCTTATGCCTGTGAGGAAACTACTACACAAAGGAATTAAAAGAAACAATCTCCAGAGCTCACACAGGACTGAGAAAAGTTGCTGTTTTCATCAGCCAGATTAAGAAACCTCATAATTCATGTAGCAACAATAGAGTACTCATACCTGGAAGAGTTATGTCTCAAATGCTTTGAAGTTGGAATTAGAATGAATATTAACTTAAAGTGATGTTAAGGATCACGTTTCCTCCAAAGAACTGCTGTAATAGGGTCTACTTTACAGTAATAACCAAATATCCAACAAAGTTTTGAAACATGGTTCTCCCATCCTGAAGAACACATTACACATCATAATTAAAAAAAAAAACTCATGTGAAAAATGCAATTGCATTGTGTCATTTTTATTTTTTCTATTTGTAAGGAGGCATCTTTCCATGTTTTTAAGTGTCATTTCTTTATGAATTATTTTTCCTATTATCTTTCCTATTAACTTTTTGAGTTGTTTGTATTTTGGGGGCTCTCTTCTATAACACGAAGTTATTTGTCCACCTATATGCTGTGTTAATCTATATCTTTATATTGTATTTTATTATTATTTTAGGGTTAGTATCCCATTATTGGTCTTATTTTTCAAAATTTCCCTCAATATCCCTGATGTTCTTTTCATATGTTAATTTTATCATTTGTTTCTCTGGTTTAAAAAAGGTCCTGTTGGTGTTTGATTGTCAGGAAGACTTTGGTATTCAAGTAATAGAAAAGCATTTGTCATGGTGGTGGTGGTAGTGGTGGCGGTGGTGGTGGCAGAGGGGTATGAAGGGGTTCAAATGAAAGGGTGCTTCTTTTTTCTTTCACACAGAAGCCTGGCAGTAGACAGAAACCAGCCTTGGATCATCAGGGGTACTGATGTTACGTCAGTACCCCTGCAAGGCTCTTGGCCCTTTCCTCATGCCTACAACATGATGCCACAGCATAAGAATCTTGCCCAACATCTGTCTACATCTCATCAGCAGAAAAATGTCGCATGGCCACTTCTAGCTTCCAGAGAGGGTAGAGAAGAGATATGTAGCTTTTCCATCCTCAACAATATAGGCAAACAAGAGAGAAAATGTTATAGGTGGAGTTGGAGTTGAGTCAATAAACAGTTGCCACAGTGTTTGGGTGTAGAGAATTTTATTAAATTTATAGATGTAGTAATGAAATTGAGTCTTGCTATCAAACTACCGGGCATGATTTCCATTTATTCAGTTCTTTGCCGGACACCCCTGAGGAGAATCCTATAGTTTTCTTCATATAGTCTTTGCATATTTCTCATTAATTTTATTCCAGGTATATTTTTGTTATTATTGTAAATGGAAATTTTCATTATATTTTCTAACTGGTTAATGTTTGTAAACAGAAAGTTTATTGGCTTTCATATATTATTTTTCACCCAGGCAATTTAGTAAATTGTCTTATTTGTGCTAATCATTAGATAGATTCTTTTGGGTTTTCCATGTTTAAAATCACACAATTTGCAGATAAGATCATTTTACATACTTCATAATATTTATACTTTTTTCCTTGTCTTATTATATTGGGAAGTACCTCTGAACAATGTTAAATAATAGAGACAGTACTAGTAAAGGTACAAGCTAAAAAAAAAAAAAAAAAAAGATGCTAAGTACAGTGATTTAAATAAGATAAAAGCAAATTTATCTATCATTTAGAATTCCAAAATTGAGTGACCCAGGACTGGACTATTCTCAATATGTGACTTCTATATCTGTTTCCAAGGGAAATAACTCCATTTTTTAACATTCCCCAACTAACAGGAAGAATGAGAAAAGAAGTTCAGAGCAAGCAACTTTGTCTTCAAAGAGGTCCTAGAAATTGCATATATCACTTTCTCTTACAACTCATTGAACAAAGCTTTGTCATATGGGAACAATCACACCTCGCAATAAACCTGGAGTATATAGTCTCTACTGAGTAATCATGTGGGAGTTTTCTACTACTAAGTGAAAGGAGAAGAGTATGGATGCAATGCAATTAGCATAAAGAACAACAATGCCTTCTTCCTCACTTTAATGAGAATGCTTCCAGGGTATCCCATTAAACCTCATCTGGCTACTGTGACAAGATATATTTTAACATGCTAGCAAAGTGTTAATTAATTCTATTTTAATAAAATTCTATTCATTGGAAACAGATGTTGAATTTTATCAACTTTTCTGCATACCTGGAGATGATCGTGTATTTTTCTTTTACATCTATTGTTGTAGGGAAAATCATAACCATCTGGTTTTGTTCCCCTTTTTAATCATGCTGCTCTTGTCCATACACAATCTCCCAGATTTTCCCCTGATCCTTGTCTCTCAGGTCAATACACTCTAGTTAACACTCATAAACATCTAGAAGATAATTTCCCTACAGATACTCACTTTTCACCCCTCCTCTAGTCTACTTGCTGCATACATTGCAGAGTAAACTATACCACCAGATTATTCCTCTTTACGCCTGATGGAAAAGCAATCAAAGTCAACACACTTTTATCAGGTACATATTATGTAAAGCTGTTGTAGTAGACCAATAGGTGCTTTTCCACATGGGATTGCAAAAAGCTTGAATCTGGAATATTGATAAGATGTATGCAAATTTTTCTAAAACAAGGTAATACATAATAAGTATCATAAGAGAATTAAATCAAAATGCTGTAGGAGTCTGGGGGGAGTTCATTTCCCTCCAGGTAACCAGGAAAGGATTAGGGAAAGACTTAGCATGCGGGCTGTCCCTGGAGGGCCGATAGTTTTGTGGTTTATAGGGGATTGGAGGAAGCAGAAGGGCACAGACAAGAGGAAGCTATGAGCAAAGAAAAGCTTGGAGACCAAGGAATGCATTACATTACTGAACATCTTGATTTATTTCAGCACAGGGAAGGATCTGAGCTTTAGATGAGCAAATTTGGTTAGAAAGAAAACATAGAGAGACTTTAATGCTCATATAAGGAAATTTAGAGTCTGTTCTTCAGTAAATGAGGCATAGAAGACTGATGAACTGTGTAGATTACAAAAGGGACCAAGAGCACAAAGCAAAGAAGCTGTGGAATCTGAGTAAATGACAAGAGGGACAGCAGATAGACTCTGCCCACTTCCCTTTAGGTACATGGACTATGTTATCCTTCCCTTCTAATATAAAAGGCATAGGGCACAAATTACATTTCCCTAAAATAAAGGGAGTAATAATATTAGTACCTTTCTCATTTGGTGGTGGTAAGGATTAAAAGAAATTAGGCATAGAAAGCACTTAGATCATTAATTTGTACTTGGTAAAATAGCAAATGCTCAAAAAAGTAATCTATTATTAATATGAACATTAAAATATTTTAAAGATAACCTACAGTTACTTGTTTTCTTATTATAAGCAGTGAATTTTAGTTACTACTCAGCTTTGTTTAACTCTCCAGAACAATTACCTGTCATCTCTCCCCTTTGCCCAGCATATAAATATAAGGTACTATATAAGTTAATACATGCACAGGAAAAAGTTTGGGAAGAATATGCACCAGCCTGCTAATCTGCTAAGAGAGATTTTCTCTAAGGGGTGGTATTATAAAGGATCTTCACTTTCTATAATAAACATTTCTGAGATATTTGTAATTTTTAACAATCAATAACTACTTTCATACTTTGAATATAAGAATGAAAAAATAAAAATATATACCAAAACAAATGTTTGTTATGTTGTAGTTATTCCCTCTCAGTTACAATATGTGTGTGTTCTCTATATATTGAAGATTATGTTCTTTCTTAGAATCATGGTCTGAGGTATGCAATGTGTTATCTAGATTTCTCTTATATAACTGTTCATCCCATCAGATGTAGAAATAGCAGCAGAAAAATGGAAGAAGAAAAGACAGATAGTTTGAAAATAAGTAAACGATTTGACAAATATCCTGTGAGCTTTTTAATACCACAGGAATTCTCAAATGTTTATTCAATGGTTTATCTGACAAAAAATTCTTATCAAGTACATAGACCTTTTATCAGGTCCAGTAAATGAGTTAGCTCTTGCCATCTTTTCCAAGGAGAATTTCCAAGCTTTCATCCAATTGGTTTGAGTTAAAAGCAAACTTTGACATAATGTCATCATACAACTATTCTTTTTATTATGTGTACATATATCAATTTCAAAGGAATATTTTAGTGTTTGAACTTAAAAATCTATGATTTAACTTTAAGAAATCTCTCTCTTGATCATTCTATAGGTTTTGTATGCAGTGTCATTAAAATATTTACCAAATTGATTCAAAGGTAATCACTTCAGCAGTTTTCCAGTAATTGGGTTTAATTAGTCCCACACCTGCCATTTTAACCAAAGAAATCATTTGGTGCAAGGGAAAGCTAAATTCCTATAAATCTGGTTGGTTTCCACATAACAAATATCCTGATAGACCTGAGATTTATTTTCTCAAAAAATTTAGAGTTCCAAAATTGACACTCTTAGAAAGAATTGCTTAAGCCATTTGAACTGAGATATTTATGTGAATGCCTTTAGGATGGCACATCTTGTTAGTGGCAGGGTCTGGACCAGGACCCACTTCCCCTGATGCTTCTTCCAATGCTCTTCCTTCCTCACTGGTGTTTTTTGTTTTTGTTTTTGTTTTTCAAAGTTTATGACTTTCAATTTGTCCCAAAGTTGCAGAAGCAAAAACCATAATAAAACATTCTGCTTTCCTTTACACCCTCCAATGCAAAAATCTATACATAGGGAAAAAATGTTTTTTTACATGAGATGAAACTTAATATAAATTCAAAACTTACAGATAAGGATTGGGTTAGCTCTCTCACTCATCTCTTTAAAAAGTTTGTCTGACTATCCAGTCAAAACCAGCAGGGCGTCTCCCTTGAAATGTTATCTATAGGGATTTCCAAGTAGACCACAGGACTGTATACTGTCTTGGAATACCCTCAGAAGGCTCTGTCATCGATGAGGTAACAGAGTAAAAACCCCAGAGTGCTTCTTTCAAATAAATGGAAGAGGGATAGCTAGAAAGGGACAGAAGAAACTATTCAAACTTCGTCTTCTTTCCTTGTGGCTTGTGGCCTCCACCTCCTCTGCCTCCTCAGAAGTCTCCTCGCCCTCCAAAGCCTCACTAGTTTTTATGCTCAGAAAACGTCCCCACACTCACTTAACCTTAATCCCATTTCTTTACGCCACATTTATTATTTAACCTCTGCAATATGCAAGATACTGTCTTCGAATAAGAATCTCTTTCAAAGGATTCTACAGGAAGAGGTAAGAAGTTTTCTTATTGTTATTATTGTTATTTTAACACACAAGCTGCCTCCTCTTCACTTTTAACAATTAAGCCTTAGCTGCTATGCTTCAGATATGACACTGAGTTTGTTCTAGTTTTAACAGAATGCAGGATGTGGCATGATCATTTGAATTAAAAGTCAAGCTGCTCTGTAAAGTCAGATGAGAAAGAAAGTAAATGTCTCTGGTTTCTACTCTGGTGTCCAACCCAAAGCCTGACTCCACAAAACAAGATGATTGTTTCTATCTCCATGACCTTGATCAAATTGGAGCTAATATTTTGTTGGTTAATATAATTATTAACTGTGAACCAGAATCCATTACTTCTAGACTATTGGTGCTGAAGAACAGGTGAACAACCTGCTTTCGTGTCATGTATACTCGTTATGCCATATGACCTTTCAATTTACAGCTGACTTATTCTCAGACATCTACAATAACATTTTTCTTTAATAGCTTTGACACATTTTATAGTATATGATAGGAAAAGTCCTCCCTCTACTACACCTCGCCCCAGGGAAAAAGAAAAAAAAAAGCCTTTACAATGGCTGGAGAGAAAACTCTCAAGTAAGCTAAGGTTCCAGAATCTACAAAGAAATTAAGACAACCTTAATTATTTTGAATATTCCTTATGTATAGAGTTCCAGAAAATTTTTCTGAAAAAAAAAAAAAAGTAGATATAAGACACTTAACTCCAACTTTGAAATACTTCCTTATAAAATTGCACTACTTTATATAACAAGTTTCCACTTAGGTTAATTATTTGAAAAGTCCTTCAAAAGAGAAGCCAAGAAAAATGGTTTCTTCCTGCATTTATTCAGTTATGACAATTTCTGCATCTGGCCACTCAATGCACATTATTAGATTTATTCTTCAGATCTTCAGGTACGGACCCAGTCAATGGGTTTTGGCATCCATTAAAGTCGGCATTCTTTTGAGAGGCATTTTCAAGGAAAAGGAACAGACAGTTTCTCTGAGGAATGTCTCTTGGCAAAGGACTTTCAAGAGCCTTATTAACCACATTCAGAAGTTGCTCTTCCTCACCATTCAGAGCAACGTTTTACATGCTGTTCATGTGAATTATGGTTGTATCAAACCAAATAGTACTAGAGGAGGTGTAGTGACCAAAAATCTAGTAGTTGTACTTTTCTTTTTAAAAAATCTAGAAACGAATAAAAAATAAATGGGAAATAAAACAAAGAGGAAAAGAAGAAAACTTTATGATATACTGAATCTCTGTGCTTTCAAATGCTACGGAAATAAAAATACTTATCAAGTTTACCCAGTAATTTGGTCCACACACACCATAATACAATATGTATCATTTAGATACTGTAAGATTTAAATTGTATGTGATATGTTAACTACAAATGCCACATGTTTATACAGCTTTTTTCTTGGAAATAAAACAAGGAGAGGATAAACTGTGCTTGGCTTTTATACAGTTGAAGTTAAAATGTAAAATGACAAGTTAGTGAGATTGATCCAGATGCCAGAGCAGAGGCTGTCTTGGATTCCCAAGCCATCAAGCTCCAGAGGAGAAGAACCCGTGTAACATGCTTTGCCTTACTGTGGGGCTGAGAAAGAATGCCTACAACGTTTCTACGATGCACTGGTAGCCTGCATCATGTATGCCAAAGCCGTGGAGATATCCTCTTCCTGACAGTCTGGTTTGGCACAGTCCACCCACATTCCAGAGTGTCAAAATCAATCTTATGTAGTGCAGATTGGGATTGCCCAGCATACGGTGTACCTGCCGCTACCAGCAGTAATTATGAGCAATAACCTGCTGGGTTTCTCTACAATACAGATGTTCTTAATCCTCTGCCTTTTCTCATGATACAGATTCAGCCTATCCTCTAAGCTATATCTTCTCCTGGAAATTTTCCTAGGTTTTATTCTTACACATTGAAATCCTTTGGGGATCTCTGGGTGTGAGTCATTAATTTGCATTTTTAACAAGCACGTCATCTGATTCTGTAGCCCAAACATATTTGCAGAATTGTCCTACAGTAAAAATGAAATCTTTGCAGAGTTTCAAACAGAGAATTGACAAGATCTAAGTTATATTTCAAAACAATTACTCTGGTGGCTCTATTGAGAATAGACTCTGGGGGTGTGGGAGTGGGCAGTTAGAACCAGGCTCACACTGTAAGAGTTTTTTTGGCCATAAAGCAGGGAAAAGTTGAGAATGGCTCTTGCTTGGTGGTTGAAGTGGAGGTAGTGAGATTAGCCAGATTCTGAATATATTTTGATGGTAAACTCAACAGGAATTTCCTGACAGATTAAGTAAAGACGTGAGAATTAGACCCAAGTATGACCCCATGGTATTTGCCTGAACAACTGGAAGGATGGAAGTGCCATTAAATAAGATGAGGGAGGTTCTAGATGAAGTGTGTTTGAAGGGTGAAAAAAAACAGTTCCAGTTTTGGAAATGATGAGTTTGAGATGATTATTGGACATCCAAGTGGATTTTCAAGTAGGCAGCTGGACATAAAAGTTCGATGTATAGGAGAATTCTGTGCTGAAGAGATAAAAATTTGGCAGTTTTTGGCATATAGATGATATTTAAAGCTATGTGAGGGGATAAGACTTAAATTATCTTTGGGCTTACATCACATCTTGACCTCTTCCCAATCCCACTCCTTCTTTCCCTTTCACAGGTGTTGGTCCCAGGCTACTCTTTAATAAAATTCCTCATGCTAAATACTATGGCAGAGTCCACTTCCCAAGGAACTTAAGCTGAGACATCTTTTAATTAACATCATAGTTTAGTGCTTTCCTTGATAGCTAAAACCTAATGTATCAAAATAAGATCTATAGTCAATCCAAGTCAGTTCTTTGATTCTTACCAGTAAATGACTCAAAATTCCAAAGTCGTTTTTATTCATTCATTCTTCCTTTCTTTTATTCCTTTAACCAATATTTATTGAGCATATACAATGGGCCAGTTATCTTTCTAGACTCTATAAACCTAAGGACTACTTATTAGCAGCTAACTAAATGAAAGTAAAGTTAGTTACATATAAACTAAAATTAAAACATAGAGTTTATTGAGACCTCACATGAGTAGTCTACTAAGGAGTCTGAAATCATAATCACTTGGCATCACAGCTCATATATGGCATTCAAATTCTCAGATTGCAGAAATTTGCACAATTTGGTAGCTGAACCTTTTATTATTGGTAAAATTATCAATCATTGTTGATGGTTATCGATTGCTCCTAGACATTTTTTAAATTACGGTTAGGTTTCCCTTTTATTTATCATCACCTTGTGTTATTTTTGTTTGACTCCAATTCATTGTTATCATTAAGTTGGTTTTCACTGGAAAATAAGACCACACAAGGTAGGTAGTTCATGAATTATTTGCCTTATTCAAATGGGCAACAGTTAAAATAGCTTGAGAACTATTGGTAAGTTATGATTATCAACAGATTAGGAGATCATCAATCTAGCATCATTTCAGAGGAAATTTATAACCCAAAGTGTCTCCTGCAAACTAGATACAAAATTCCAAATTTATAGATGTAATACTTGGGATAGTGCATAACAACTTAGTAGATCCTAGTATAAGTGGGAAAAAACAAAAAAGATAAATTCTTTATGTGGTATTACTTAGGTAGAAATTGCATTAGCATTAATCAGTCTAAAATATCATATATCTGCAAGCAAAACACAGTGAAAGAGGTAAATTTAGAGAGTTTAAGGGGAGCACTAAAGGATAGTTGATAATGTTCACTCTAATGATGTCCTTTTGACCCTAAGAGTGGGCTTTGGAACCTTATTCAAAGCAGCTGCCCTGTATACTAATTGTGTCAGGAAATTCCTTTGAGTCCTGCCTTCCTGCTTCCTGTAACATATCTCAAAAGTTCTGTACCTTTCAACATGTCACTACCCTTGTCCTCTAACTCTGAACAGCCTAAACCAAGGACAACTCAGATGCCCCAGAGAAATTTTCAGGAATTCCAGTCTCCCACCCCTAAATCTAAGGCTGGAACCCCAGCCTCCCCCTTGGTCTAAAGAAGGAAATCAGTCAGTCAACATGAGTTAAGAGTGTGGAGGGCTGGGTGAGGTGCCAAACTGGAGGAAATGGAGCAAGAAAGAGGGATGAATGAGGTGTTGGCACAAGCAAAGTGGAAAGAGGGCAGGACAATGGGGAAGAAAAAGGATGAAAAGTAAAGAAAGCAGCCAGGCACAAACGACTATGAGGGCACGGTTGCAAGTTTGCCTCAAGGGGAATATCAGGAATTCATTATTTCACCTCTAAAATAAGGACTGGATGTTCTTGGGAGCTGCTCTAAAGTCAACAAGAGATAAGAGTAAACACTTTATAATTGTGTTTTCTTTCATAAAGGCTTTGAGACATCAAGTTTAATTAGAATAAAAGATTATAGTTTTTGAAATCTCTAATTGAAAATATTCCAAAGACATCAGAAATCCTAAGAAGACTACTGGTAGGTTGTGTTTAAAGTCTGTAGGATTTAAATTATGAGTCCAGTGCTGAAGTCAAGCACAATTCACACTGAAGACCTGCTAGATGGAGTTCTTGAAAAGCTGTAGCTATTGAGGAGTGCCTGACACCTACAGCTGCTGCTAGTCCAAACTGAAGCACTGTTTACCTTATATGAACCAAGGCATGGCACCTTTAGGAAACTAAGTTCTTCTAAGACACAGAGAAATTTGGCCCCTTGTGAAGGCAGAAGCAAGTTAAAAAGTAAAAATTGGTAGATGGCTTGTTTGTCATCAGTACTTTTCCTCTCAAGAACTTCTTTCAACATGTACCTGCACTAGAAATCCCTTTATCTTCCTTACAGCTTGCATATCCATTCTCTTAGTACTGACATATAATATCTGGGATCTTCTTTCCTCAGGGTTTCATTTACTATTCTAAAGACATCACCTAGCAGCCTCCTAGGAACATTAGGCTGAGTGAAATATCTGCTGTAGCATATCTCAACTTAAATTATATATATATATTTTTAAAAAAACCTTTAACCATGTTCCCCTCCAACCACAAACTTTATAGAAAAGAGTCTCAAAATAGTCACCCATATTTTCTGGATCTAATTTCTTTCCAATTTTCTCTTTCTAATGAAGCTTTTGTTCCTACTATTTCTAAACAATGAAACCAAGTTGCCAAATCCAATGGTCAATCCTCATCTTACTTAACTTTTAGTATGGATGATCAACATCTTCCATCTTGCAAATGGAAACCACTGTTTCTTGCTTTTCTCATTGGTCTCTCTTTCTCAATCACTTTTGCTAGTTTCTCTTCATCTTCCTGACTCCTAAACAATAAAGCATCTCCAAAGCTCAGTCCTTGGACCTCTTCTCTTTTGACAGGTACTCCTAAAGTGATCTCATTCAGTCATGGAAGTAAATGCTATCTATACCCTGATGACTTTCAACTTACTGATCACTCTGGCCTTGAATGTGCCCTGGAATCCCAACCTATGCGTTCAACTGCATTTTCTACATCTTCAGTTATATTTATAATAATCACCTCAAAACTTATCTAGAATAAAAGTATTGATTCTCCCCCCCAAATCTGTTTCTCTAACAATCTTCTCCATTTTAGCAATGAATATTATGTTCTTTGGTAAGATCAAAACATTGGAGTCATATCTGTCTCTTCCCTTCTCTCACACTCTATATCCACTCCAATTAAAAGTTGCTATACTTTCAGAAATATTCAGAATTAAATAATTCAACCACATCTCACTAACTGAACCATTACCACTCTGGTTCAAACCACTAACATCTATTCCTGTATCATTGCAATAGCCTCCTAGCTAATCTCTTTCCTCCTATCTCTGCTTCTCAATGGCCTTTCTCATTCAGAGAACCTCTAAACACCTAAAATCAGATCATATCAAAGTGAAAAGGCTGCAATGGCTTCCTATTATACCCAGAGTTGAAACCAAAATTCTTAACCATGGCCACAAGTCATATTCTATAGTCTACCTAACTTCATCTCTCCCCTCCTCCACTTGTCTACTCTAACACAACCACACAACACTAGCTTCCTTGTTCTTCCTCAAACACATGAAACACTTTTCTGCCTTGAGGGAAATTGATGCTCCTTCTGCCTGGACCAGCCTTCCCACAAATACCAGCACTTTCTTCAGAACCTTGTTCATCTCTCACCCATCTCTTTGTTAGTGAGGGCTTTCTTAATCTCCCTCTATAGAGAATGAATGTCCTTCCCCATTCACTCTCTGTCTCCCTTACCCTGCTTTACTTTTCTTGAGAACTTTTATTACTGCCTGGTATATTATATAAGTAATTGTTGATTATCTATCCCCTGTCACTGGAGTGGATGAACCACAGGTAAATATCTTGTCTCTGTTGTTCATAGCTATATCCTCAGCACCTAGAATAGTGCTTAATAAATATGAGCTTAATTATTTATTAAATAAATAATTAAAATAGTTATAGAGTCTACTTAATGCCAATTGCAGTTCCTTCTTTTCTCATTGGTGCTGCCTCTTTAATCCAGTTGCCAACACCACAGGTTATCTCTGAGTGCTGGTTCAGATGACCATTCTAATTCCTCATGCCCCAAGAATATTTCAGTTGTATGGTAAAGAGGAAAAAGAAATAAACTGAGATTTATTTATTCAATCATCAAACTGTTCCAGCTCCTATTTTAAGCACTGGTGATCCAACGACGAATGCCTTAGAAAACAGGCTGTAAATTGTTTAGTTGGGTGAGAAGGACAAACCAACTATTGCAATACATTATCTAAAGCTCCATAAATAGAGTGCATACAGGGTTCTATTGGAACCTAAAATAGCACACTACACTTAATGAGGTAATAAGGGAAGGAGGACGTGAAGGATCTCAAAGAGCATGAAGAGTGACAAGTAACAGGGGCAGACACTTCAAATATAATACATAATTTGTCAGAAGAGTCTTTGGTGGCATTAAGAAGAATATAGTATAAGAAATAAGCTAAAGAGTAGATAAAAGTCAAGTCAGTAAGAACTTGCATGCCGTGGTGAAAGAGTATAGATTTTATTTTGAAGTTGACAGGAAGGAATTGAAGTGGTTTAAGCAATGGAATGAAATGACTAAGATCTAGTCTGGTCCTGTCCCTCACTAACCAGGATTTAGGTCAAATTATTTTATGCAATTACTATCCAGCCGCTTTAGCCAAAAAAGCCTTTATTCAAACAAAGAGCATTCAGAACCAGCACATAAATCAGATAAAAGCAGAACACTGTGGTTGAAGATTTGCCTGCTTGGCTCCCTTTAACTCTATGCAGCAGCCACTGCGGCCCCTCCATGAAATCCCCAGGGATCCATGGATTACAGGGTAAAAGCTGTTGGCTTTGCTTATCTGTTTCCTCATCCTTGCCAAATTCTATAATCTCTATAATCTCTAGAAGGATTAAAGTATGTTTTCTCTATGCAGCCTTACAGAGTTGATTGGCTCCTAAAGGTATTCTAAAGCAATCTTCTTGGATCACCTGATTGTACTTCAATTTAAAAAGTTCTTTCAGAGAATGACTTTTTATATTAAAAAGGGCAGTATCCAGACATAAGTTTTAGACTTAACACAAGAATCTCATTGCTTCTTAACCAGGTATGCATGTTAAAGCCTAAGTAAAAGGATGAAGCTGTTAACCAGGAGTAGTGCCAAATTATACATCAAACACAGAATTGCTCAATTTTGTTATCAGAAAAGACTAGACAATGGTATATTATTACCCTTCAGGTTTATTCTTCTTGGGTACTATACCCCAGATGTCACCTTTTAATGAAAGTATTCCTTCTCTTTTCTTTGTTCAACATCTAAAAGAAGTCTCCAGCTATATGATTCTCCTAATTTCACAAACACTATACTGGAGAAATATTTCAACTTCTCCATTATGAAAGCTAAGAATAGACATTTGGAGAGAAGGTTAAGAGACTGCAGCATCAAAAAATGCAAATATGATAGGATATATTGAGGTATCAAAAGATGTGTGCCATCCCCATCCACTTTGTCCCTTCTAGCATGTAGGGCATTCTGCCATTTCTGCCTAAGGAGAAATATGATGAAGGGGCGGATATAGCTCAAATGGTTGGGCGTCCGTCTGCCACATGGAGGGACCTGGGTTCGATCCCCGGGACCTCCTGGTAAAATAAAAAATATATATATAGAAGGCGCATGGGCTGCCAGGCTCTGTGTGCCGGTGAGCCGCCAGGCCCCAGGAGCCATGCAGCAGGATGATGATGTAACAGGAGAGAGACACGGGAGAGTCAAGACGAGATGCTCCGAATGCTCCAAAAACCGGGAACTGAGGTGGCGCAGGTGGCAGAACACCTCTCTCCTTCGTCGGAGGTCTTCAGGATCGAATCCTGGTAAAGACGAGGAGAAGGATGAAAAGGGATGCCAGGAAACAGACACAGAGAATTGCCCAGCGAATGGACACAAAATAGCAAATGGGGAAGGGGGGGTTTAAAATGGATAAAGTAAATTAAAGAAAAAAAGAAATATGATGAAAAAAGGCAATCTGGGACATAGGTCTTCAGAACATAAAAAGTAGTTTAAATTTTAAAAAGAGTTTTAAATTTTAAAAGTTAAGACCCTGTAGACTTCAGGGTTTAAAATTTATGACCCCAGAATAGGTTTGTGCATTAGAATAATGGCCACCCAAATAACTTCATGTCCTAATCCTCAGAATTTGTGAATATGTTACCTCATATGGCAAAACAGACTTTGCAGATGTGACTCAGTTAAAGATGTGGAGAAGAGACAATTATTCTACATTAGCCAGATGAGTCTAATATAACCATGAGAACTTGCCATACAGAGAGGCAGGATGATCAGAATCAGTAAAGAAGATATTATGACAGGAACAGAGGATCAAAGTCAGAGAGATATTAAAAAATGCTGTTTCTGACTTTGAAGATGGGGGAATGGTCCACGAGCTAAGGAATACAGGCTTCTAAAAGCTGAAAAAGGCAAGGAAACAGTTTCTCTAGTAGAGTCTCCAGAAGACCTTGGCTCTGCTCACTCATTTGGGCTCCCAGTCTCCAGAACTATAAGATAATAAGCTTGTGATATTTTAAGCCACTATGTTTGTGATACTTTGTTATGGCAGCAATAGGGAATTAATGCAGATTTTGGTACTAAGAGTAGAGTGCTGTTGTAACAAACAACTAAAAATGTGGAAGTGACTTTGGAATTGGGTAATAGACAGAGACTGGAAGAATTTTGAGATGTATGATAGAAAGAGTCTGGATTACCTTGAACAGACTATTGGTAAAAAATAAGGTTATAAAGGTGTTGCTGGTATTTCGAACACAGAGAGGAGCATGGCAAAGAAAACCTAAATAATATCTAAATGGTCATAACCAGACTATCAGTAGAAATATGAACATTAAAAGTGCTGCTGGTAGCACACAGAAGAAAATTATGAGCATGTTATTAGAAACTGAAGGAAAGGAATCCTCATTATATAGTGGCAGAACTTATCAGAAATGTATGTGAAAATCAGAATGTGTAACCTATGAACATGGATATATCTATCTGAGAAGATTGCCAAGCAAAGTTTCAAAGGTGTGGCCTCGTTTCTTCTTTCTGCTTAAAGTAAAATGTGAGAAGAAAGAGATAGGTTGATAGAAGAACTGTTAAGCAAAAAGAAATCAGGACTTGATGATCTTGGAAATTCTCAGCCTATTCAGATAGCAAAAGATGCTAAAATCAGGAAAGAATGCCAAGGATGTGGCTAGAAAGCTTTTGCTGGTGCCTTAGAAGGATCAAAAGCTCAAAATTGTCATCAAAGACACTGAGTGTATAGTTCATGGATCCCCTCAGCTATCAGCAGAATCCAGGAAGAGAAATAATTAGCCAAGGAAGATTTGTGGAGGACCCTCTTGTCTAATGGAGTGAATCCCCTGACAGACACAGGAGAACCACAAATTTCTTAAGAATGTTATATTAGCAGAAACACTTTGAGCTAGGACTTAAAAGAACATAGAAAAGACTAAATGAAAGACAGTTGTCAGACCCTCAAAATTCTACAGGCAAGAAACACGCTGATAAAACTTAGTTGTTATCATGTGTGACTCTTCATGAAAAAGGAAGAATGACTCCAAGAACAGAGCCAAGGACCCAGAGGGCAGAGCTCTAAAATTAAAACACTAATATTTTCTGACTAGATTAAGGAAAATACTACATGATGCATTTGAGGTTCATCTTAAATATAAAGATAAAAGAATAGGAAATATAAAATAAAAGAATAGGAAAAGATATACCATGCATTTATTAAACAAAAGAAAGTAATTTTAAGTAATTTTAAAATCAGGAGATTTTAAGTAATGAAGCATTTCTAGAGATAAAGACATTTCAAAACCAGCCAGCATGAGGCCATTATTCAATAGTTCTAAATCTCTTCACTCAAAACCACAGTTTGAAAATGTATAAATCCAAAACTTGATAGAATAAAGGGAATAATAGACACATCCAAAATCAGGCCCCTGGCATTTCCTACCTACTCCTTGGTGCTCTGTCTTTTCAGCCACAGAACATAATCTTAGCCCACCTTCCTGACCATGGCTCCCCTCCCTGGAGGGTGGTGGATGACAGGTTCCTCATACTGTGCAGATTCAAGAGCCACACGGGTGATGGCTGATGCATCCTCAGGGATCTGACTGGGAAATTACCCAAGTCAAGAAGGAGTTCACTGGCTGTTTTTCCTGTCCCACTGCCATGCAAGAACCTCTCTTTGCCACTTTCTCTTTTTATGACTCATGATCTTACTTTTCTCACAACTTAGATACATCCTCTGGTTCTGAGACAGCAAGCTTCTTCCTCCATATAGCAGGTCCCCACTGCCCAATCCACCATTTAGGGGGATTTTGTTGTCTCTGTGACAATCTGCAATCCAACTACAAACAGTTGAGCCCCGTGGCTTTCTCATTTAACCACCCCCTGTGACCTATTAATGCTAGTTAGTTGCTTTTTTCCACCATCTGCTCCTTTGTCATCACAATCCCTGACTTCACCATTTCACCGGGGATAGCTAGATGTGGTCATGGGATATGATTGCTATGCCTTCCAAGACACATTCTCTCCAAACTCTTTTGTATCACCCTAAAGATCCATCAGATACCCTCAGAAGCACCCTTCAGGGACATGTCCTCTTCCTCATGTTAAAAATCCTTCTGACCCGTATCTATCTCAATCAGATGCACTAGACTGCCATTTTAGGGCCTGCCAGTTCTGCCTCTGACCTTCCTATCCTGTCGAATTTTGGAACACTTGGGCAATCATCAGGCCCCAGGAATGCCTGAGGAACCCCTGGCCAGTAAGACCTTGAATGCTAGGTCCCAAACTGGAATGCAGGAAATGAAGGGGGAACCCTTGTAGAGATCCCACATTCATTTGGGAACCCTCCGTGAAGACCTACTATATCTCTCCATTCTTATCTTCCTCTTTCATAGTTCAATACCAGCCAGGCAGACCAGGACATGGGTAACTCTCCCTCTGTACCCACAAACTGTCTCCTCAGGTGCCTCTTAAAACATTGGAGTGCTTTCCAACTGACAGACTAAAGCAGAAAAGAACTAATCTTTTTCTGTAACATTTCATGGCCACAATATAAATTAGAAGACAGAGAAATATAGCCCAAAAATGGAATGCTTAATTACAATGCAGTACTCCAATTAGACCTTTCCTATAAGCGTCAGGGAAAATGGACCGAGGTGACTTATGTTCAAGCATTCACTGCACTATATCAAAACGCTAACTCCAAGGAACCTGCCGTTTATGTTATGCTCATACTCCTCTAGAAAAGCCAGTTGATGTCTTGGATGACCCCCTTTTAGGCTCACAACTCAGCACCTTGAGTGCACCGCCTTCACTAGAGGAAGGAGTAGCCCCACCCATTAGTGGTGCCCGTTCCTCTCTCCTTCGATCGGGGTCTCACTAGCCCACATGATCAACACAATCCTCCCCATTTCAACCAATTTACTCCTCTCTCCCTCAGGGAGAAAACGTCCAGCGGGGTTATCTGAAGCAGAATTTCTTATCACCCACCCTTAGCTAAGCTCTTCCCACTGCAAGAGATCAGAAATGCTGGAACTATCCAAGTACATGTTCCATTCTCTGTGACCAACCTAACACAGTGCAAAATAAAAGTTAGGGAGCGTCTCAGAAAACTCTGCCAAATTTATTGAAGAGTTGCAATCTCTCTCCCTCTCTTTGGAGTTAACCTGGGGAGATATTCACATTTTCTTTCCACCTGCTGTACCCTAGATGAAAAACTCCATATTCAGACAGAAACCCAAGCCCATGCTGACAGCCTAGAAGCAACCTAACCAAATCAATATCCAGTGGGGGCTATGGAGGTACCCAGCCATTATCCAAATTGGAATTACCAATGGGGACAGGCATTCTTGAGACACAGAGATCACATAATCACCCGTCTCCCAGCAGGCATAAAAAAATGTACTGTCGGGACTAGAGAATTTGGAGCATGTGCTCAAGGCTCAGACTCAGCCAGGAAGAAGAGGATGGCTCCCTGAGTGGAGAACGCGGGTTCTCAGCCCGAGGGCATCTGGCCTGGCGCCCTGAGCATGACTGCATCAGGCACGCCCCGCCGGGGGACACTGCGCCCTCTGGTGGCCCTGGAGCTCCAGGCCAGGGCCAGCTCGGATCCCTGCCGCGTTTCATCTCCAGTACTTGGCCGCCCAAGGAAAGGTGGGGCTGGCGGGAATAAATGACAATACACCTTGCCTTTCGGACTAGTGTCTTCATCTGTATGAGGCAATACTATGTTCGGAGCGGTGAGGGTTAAATAAAATGCTGGAGGCAGTGATTTTTTAAAAAATGTACTGTCAGACCTGTAAATTATGATAAGATCAGAGATGTCATCCAAGACAAAGATGAGAATCCTGCAATGTTCCAAGGGCACCTCATGGGGGTCCTAAAAAATATATTAACACAAATCCCAATTCTAGGGAAAGGCAAATCCGACTGGAGACCCACTTTATTAGCCAAGCTGCCCCAGATATCAGAAGAAAACTACAAAAATTGGCCTTGGGGCCACAACCCCCTTCAACTGAAAGCTGGAAATTGCTTTTAGTATTTTTAACAATAGAGATCAAGTTTAAGAATCCAAAAGGATCCAGTGTGGTAGGCAGCAGGACAAGAGACAAGCCCACTTAATTGCAGTCTCTGTAACCAGGGCCCTGCACCCTCAGGGTTACCCGGGAGAATGCTCCAAAAGTTTAAATGGCCATCCATCAGGAAACAGTAGTTGGTTCAAATGCAGGAAGCTGGAATATTGGGACAAAGAATATACCACTCGAAAGGAGCCACCTGGGCGCTGCCTCAGATGCAAACAGGAAGGTTGCTGGAAGAGAGACTGTACCCAGCTCTAAAGGAAAAGGGAGGATAGTTCCCAAGTCCATGATGACATTAAATGAATACTGCAGAGACCGGTGGCAGTTTGGTATTGTTTATTCCAAAAATAGATATTGCATTGTATTTGTAAACTGATCTGTTCCTCTGGGCATATTAAATTGTATTAGACTCAGAGGTTTCACTTTTACTTTATTAAATCAAGATCAGGGCTTTTATTTGACCATGTCATTAGGGTGACTCAGTTTGAGTCCCTGCCTACGCTGTGGGCTATATAAATGGATGCTCAATCAAAGACAGGGAAGTAAATACACGAAAGTAGACACACAGAAGCAGATACACAGGAAGAGGGAGTGCTCCATAGACACGGCTGAGGCCCCAGGAAAGAGATGAGCCTGATAGTCTACAGCTGACCTTGTGTAGGGACCAGAGCAGCTGAGCCTGGAAGGAAAAAAGCCCTGGGGAGAGAGATGAACCTTATGCCAGCCTACAGGTAAGATTGGAAGAAGCTGGGATCACAGAGACTTAAGAGGAAAGAGAAAGGCTGAACCCTCACAGACTTCACCCGCCATCTTGCGTCAACACGTGGCAACAGACTTTGGGTAAGAAAGTACCTCTTATGATACCTTGTGTTGGATTCTTTAGGGCCTGGTAACTGTAATCTTCTACCCTAAATAAATATCCTTTATAAAAGCCAACACAGTTCTGGTATTTTGCATCAGCACCCCTTTGGCTGACTAATACAAGACCCAATGTCCCTAATGGCTCCTGAACCTCAACTGGACATCATCCTAGGGGAGCAGGTGATAAAATTAATTTATTAATAGATACAGGGGCCATTTACTTTGCCTTGAACCACCACTCTGGACCCTAATCATCCAAGAGCTGCACTGTAGTAAGGATTGAAGTAATCCCCAAAACCCACCACTTCAAATAGCCCTTAAGTTGTAGACTAGGAGATATTTTTATAACTCACAAGTTCCTGTGGTTCCTAAATGCTCCACACCTTTAATAGGGAGGGATTTCCTGCAGACTCTAGGTACCACTCTTTATCTTAAATAATCCAGAGATTACACTGTAACGGCTGCACTCCAAATTGTTAATTCAAGCCAAAAATCAGATCAGGTCCCCCTTAATATCTAGCCACATTTAGACCCTAAGTATGCCATCTTTCCCTAGGTTGAGGTCTTTTCCCAAGAACTTCCAAGCCTGCACTGACATCAATCCTACACAAACTCTTCCAGAAAACACAGATACAAACACTTCCCATTACTTTTCAGGAGGATATCATAACCTTGATGGCAAAATTTGGTGAGGACATTGTTAGGAAAGAAATTTGCAGGCCTATCTATCTTATGAATATTGATGCTAAAATGCTAAAAGACATCATATTAGCAAATTGAAAACAGTGATACATAAAAAGAATATACCAAGGCCATGTGAGAATTAGCCTAATAATGCAAGGTTGAATTAACAATAAAAAATCATTCAACTTTTTTTAAAAAGATATATGATTATGTTGATAGTCACAGATATAAGACTTGACAAAATTTAACACCAATTTTTATAAAATTAGTATTTTTATAAAATATGTATTTATAAATATTTACCAGCAAATAGAAGGGAACTTTCTTAATCTGAAAAAGCCAATCAACAAAAACTAATCAAACCACAGCAAAAAGCATATTTAATGGTAAATAATTGAAAGCTTTCCCTGTAAGATCAGGAAAAAGACAAAAATTATCAATAGTACCCCTTCTAGTCAACACTGCACTCAAGTGTAATGAGACAAAAACATTGTAGCCAATGTGAAATAAGGGGAAGCTATAGTTGATATTTATACTTTCCCTCTTCTACTATCCATTCCCTGTCTCTTTTGTCTTTAAGCAGGAAATCAGCTGGACTGAATTCATTACACAGTAGAGTGAAAAAACCCTTTGTTTCTGAAGGCTTTGAATTCTCAGTAGCCTCTCCCCTCTACTGCTGTTGGTGATTGTTAGAGTTTTCTGTTAATTTTTACTATAGGACATAGAAATAGTAAAAAGGTGTCTGAGAGAATGCACTGGGTTTCAAACACAGACAATAAGCAGGTTTGACCACTACAAAGAAAAGGAGGTCTCTGTGGAATAGGAGTGGCAGGAAGTAAGAATGAAGAATTAGGTATTTGCTTTACTTCAGTCCAACCCAATGCATGTGGCCCAGGGTTTAGGTCTGGATATCTCTAAGGTGAGAGAGTTATCTAAATGCCAGACCCAAGACTTATTGTACACAGTTGAGATGGTTTGACTGAGGGCCCTAATTTCCAAAAGTCAATAAGATACTTTTGTTGCCCTTATGCAGAGTCCCCATATCTGTCACCACTCTCAATTTGCTTTGTTCATCCCTGCCGTTGTTTCTTTAGATATATATCTATCTGGAGCTAATTGATGCTTGCATACTTTTTATAAATCATCAGATGGGATAATAAAAACTGATCAGAAATAAGTGCTTAGAAGGAGGAGTGAAGCAAGAAGCACATTTTAGATACTTGTTTGTCCCTTAGAAGAAATGAACCAACCTTGACATGCCAAGCCCAGAGGGAAGAATCAGATAGTTTTGAAGACTCTAAGAGCAGAGGAAACATGGTCTTGTCTCCAGGAGGGCCCAGGAAAAAATTACAAGCATGGTAAACAAACAAATAAGCAAATAAAAGTTTTGTGCTCAGTATAGTAATAAAGCAATAGAGAAGAAATCATCAGCTCTGATGTCCCTTCTCAGATATCTACCATTTTCCCCTTCAGTTGCACTCTCCTCACCTCTTCAGCCTGCTTTCTGTCTACTTGCTTCCAGTTGGGCTTGGCCAAATACAGCCCTGGAACAGGGAAGGAGTGATATGAGAATATTAATTCTACCCTGACAACCTCCCTGAAGACTCATCTCTGATTGGTTGGGTGCTTTGAGTGATTGCTGCTCTTTCCAATTTGGCCTTCACTACTAGACTGCCTCTCCTTCTAGATTCTGGTTATCTCTTCCTCTCCCCTCATTTTTAATGTTTAGGGGTGGTAGCAGCTTTAATACTGCTAGTTCTGTGTATCTGCACTATCCTTTGTCCCCCTGAAGCCACCCACACCTTTGTAATTAGTTCCTTTGTAAATAAACTCTCCCTGAATTACATTAATTTGAGTGTACCATTTGTTTTTCGTAAGTACCCTTATGGATACAGAGCATTATGTGTATTATATTTGCTCAATGAAGGCTGAAATGTGCATTGTTTTTGTCACCAAGAGAAGAATGAACAGAGAAGTGGACGCTTATGGTTCTGGTGGCCTTTCATGCCAGAAAAAACAGGAATAAGGGCAATGGTCAGGTGGAAATGGAATTGTATTTGAAAACACTAGCACTAATAGCTGATAACAAAGAACCCTAACCCTCTTTACCTAATACCCAACCCCAAACCCTTGGCATTGCAAAGCACTCCAAAAGCAGGGACAGGAAATATTAATTAAGCTGTTAGAGAAGCAAAATTACTTTTGTACATGGATTTAAAAATTAAAACAAGCATCTTGATACACAACCATGAAACTTTGAATTTTTGATGTTGTTTTGACCATTCCCTCTCCTTCATCTCTTTATCAATTAGCATACAATGCTACAATCTTTCCTTCAAACTATCTCTCAGATCCATCTCTTCCTCTCTTTTTCCATTAACTCCACTTTTGCTTGGGTGCTTATCTCATTTCTGAATTATTTCAGCCACCTCCTACCATGCCTTTTGTATGAATCTAAGAAAAGCTATAATTCCCTAGTCTAATCACTTATACTATGAACACATCATTACCACATTTGATATTGACATCATATACATGAGAATAAGCTTCAACCCCTGAGACCAAAGAAAGAAGGATGTCCACTCTCAGAAGTAGGGCTCCATCTGCATATCTGACATGAACCTTGCTCCCAGATTTAATCTTAAATATGCCTCCTCTATAAATTTTCAAAGCTAGTAAGGAATAATTTATCTTCTGCTCTGGATGCAAAGAAATTGTAAATTAAGTAAAGATTAATAAATTAAACTGTAATGATTATTTATTAAATGAGTTGGATACAGTAGGGTGCAGAAAAAGCAATCACTTTTATTCTTTCCTACTCAAATCTGCTCAAAGACTTGCTCTCACCTTTAGATAAAATTTGAGGCAGTTTTTATAACTTTCCTGTTAACTACAAGTCTCTTTTTTAAAGGTAATAAAAAGTCAACTCCCACATAATATCAGAATTCTAAAGTTCATTTCAAGTGTCTTCTCATCACCTCTTCTGGCTAACTTCAACCTTGGAAGGCTACAAAAGGGGAGAGGCCATGGTAGGCTTTTCTTTTTCACCACTTTTCCAATTCTCCAACTTCTGTTTTGGATCTTTACAGGGCTGGTACCTGGGAAGTGAGAGGAAGGGGCAGAAAACACTGTGCACGGCTAATTTAGTTGTCATCTAGGGTTGTGACGTATGGGTGTGGGCCTTTCCACTTGCTAATTCTTTCTCTTGTAAGGTGCTTATATGCAGAGGTTCTCCTCTCAACCTAGCTGTTGGCTCTGTTTTATTTGACAGACCACTTTGGCTTTCCTACTGGCCCATGAATATTAAAGTTTTCATATTAAGTTGTTTTCTTCTTTGTTCTCATTAACCCTGACTGACAACCCATTATGTAAATCAGTAAGCTCTCCCAGATAGTTTATAAATGAAAATTTTAGAGGTGTTAAAAGCACTTTTATTTCTCCAATTACATATCTAATGATTTCTAGGAAAATCTGTATTTGTAGAGAAAAAATGCTTACTCTATACCGAGGAACTTTACAAATGTTATTTTATTTAATCCTCACAGAACACTTTTAGTGAACAGTCTCATCATCATATTTCACATGAGAATACTGGCACTCAGAAAAGTTAATTATTTTGTCCAAGGCTATGTAGTCAGTGAATATGGGAGCCAGGATTCTAACCCCACAGATGATTGATTATAAGAACCAATTGAGTTAATATGTGTAGAGCTCTAAGCTGGTTCATAGTAACCATTGTACAAGTAAATAAAAAAAATCGTGGCATCCACAGGCAATTATTTTATTTCTCATCTATCACTCAAAAAACCCCGAGATCATCTATTCTGAAAAATTGCCCAGCACAGATCACTCTCATAACACAGCTTTCTGCCTTCTTGCAGCTTAACAACACATTTGGAGGTGAGGCATACACATCTGAAACAATTAAGTAACACTGCAAAACAATATTCCATAGAATGTGTGACAGTTTGAAGCAGGGTGGACCCCAGAAGAGCATGTCCTTAGAGCTAATCCATTCCGGTGGGTATAAACCTATTGTAGCTGGGGCCTTTGATTAAATGACTTCAGTTATGGGCCTTTAACTAGGTTGTATGACCAAGGATGTTTCTCAAGCCTCTTACTGGAGTATCTTATAAATGGAATGAAAAAGATGGAAAAAGTCATAGAGACACATAGGAGCTCAGTGAGAAAACACCCAGAAGCTGAGAGAGAAGTCCCCAGGTGCCAGAAGCTGAAATCAATGGAACACAGAAGCTGAGAGGAAGCCACTTTAGCTGGAAGCTGAAAGCAAAGAGGCCCGGAGGAGAGGGGAGAGAAGAGTAGATGCTGCTGTGTGCCTGATTGTCCACATCTGCAGCTCTGGAAGAAAGGATCTCCTGATGATGCCTTGATTTGGAATTTTCACAGTTCAGAACTGTAAGCTCTTAACTTAATAAATCCCTGTTGTAAAAGCCAACCCATTTCTGGTATATGGCCTTGGTAGCTTTTAGCAAACTAAAACAGAAGGTTAACCAGTATTGTAAGAAAGGGCGAGATCAATGAGGAGGCAGAGCTCAGAAATGAAGTGTTAACATAGATGGAATTCTGGAAGTCAGGTCACAAAATGCAGGGTTAAAAAGAAATGCATGTGCAAAAGTCAAAAGTGTACAAACACCCACAAATCACTTTTATACCCACTGATAAAGCCAGAACCCCAAAGTTGATTATATAAACACTAACATTTACCAAGTGTTCTAAGAAGCAGGGTGCATAGCTGCATTTGGGGAAAATCTGCATGTTTAGAAAAGAAAATATTTTTAAAAATTAATTAAATAATATTAAATTAAAAATACAGAATAAACAAAATAAATAATGTAAACATACTGATTATTCTAGGCCTTGGGGAAATCATAAGTTCTTGATCAAACTCTGACAATAAAAACAGAAATTTAAAGGGACTATACTTATGTGCTCTGTGGATTTTCAGTTGTGTGGTTCACATTTAATCATTAGTTGAGTGTGTTTGGCTTTTCAAGTTAATGCATCAATATGTAAATTTTTATATTCAGATTTAGAACCTAATAAATGACTGAAATTAAATTAAAAGTATATACTAATTCTGTTTTATGTTTAGTTCATTAGTTGAGCTTGCTCCTGAGACTATTTTTTAGTCCTGTTCTTAAAAAGAGATTTTAAAAAATGATTATCTAAATACTGTATACACAAACATTTTTTAAATGAAGCCATCATGGTTGAATTAAGTTTATATCTCCAAATGCCTTTTAAAATTTAGCATCTGACTAAGAATGTGTTTTGTCTCAAATTATTACTTAATAAACATAATTATTCTTAAGTACACTGTAACATTAAACACTTTTGCACCTCACAGGACTTTGTCAAAAGGGTCAAAAGGCAGCCAATTCAATGGGAAAAAATATTTGGAAATCACATATCTGATAAGTGTCTAATATTCAGGATCTATAAAGAGATATTACAACTCAACAATAAAAAGACAAATGACCTAATAAAAAAATGGGCAAATTACTTGAATTGACATTTCTCCAGAGAAGAAATACAAATGGCAAAAAAAACACATGAAGAAATGCTCAACATCACTCATGATTAGGGAAATGCAAATCAAAACTACAATGAGATATCATTTCACACCTAGCAGAATTGCCACTATTAAAAAGACAGAGAACTACAAGTGTTGGAGAGGATGTGGAGAGATAGGAACACTTCTTCACTGTTGGTGGGAATGAAGAATGGTACAGCCACTATGGAGGACTGTTTGGCAGTTCCTAAAGAAGTTGAATATAGACTTCGCACGTGACCCTGCAATACCACTACTGGGTATATATACCCAGAAGAACTGAGAGCAGTGACATGAACAGACATCTGCACACTGATATTCATAGCAACATTATTCACCATTGCCAAAAGTTGGAAACAACCCAGGTGTCTATCAACAGACAAATGGATAAACAAATTGTGGTCTATTCACACGATGGAATATTATGCAGCTGTATGAAGAAATGAAGTCATAAAGCATATGACAACATGGATGAACCTGGAGGACATTATGTTGAGTGAAGCAAGCCAGACACAAAAGGACAAATACTGTATGAATACATTACTATGATCCAAATATATTGTGTAACATATTGTTTGATTAAAAAAAATTTTATATGTATCCATTACATTAATTGAGAAATGTATATATTTATTCATCTGTGTTTACTTTTTAGTTTTTAATTGTTTATATTTTCAATTATTAAATGTACAAAATAAAGTAACAGAAAAAAAGAATAATCTATTCAGTGTGGAATGAATGAGGAGGTCCCATCTTTTAGGTAGTACATAAGGAAAGAATGACACTTGGAAAAAGAGCCATAAATATTTTGTTGTGGACTATGAGAAAAAGCTTTTCTTTCAAGGTCTCAATTTTCTCAGTAAAGATAAAGAAGGCATAATAGAATGGTAATGTAAGATTTGTGTAGTTAGGGACCACATAAAAGTAATTAAGAGCATGAGTTTTTTGTCCAGACTAGTGGGTTTGAAGCCTAGCTCTGCCTTGGGAAAATTAAATTCTCAGTTTCCTTGTCTGTAAAATGAGAATAATAATAGGACATTTTAATTATTAAATAAGTTTATTAACTTCTTTTAAGGCACTTAAAACAGTGCTTAACTTCAGTGTAAGTGTTAAATTAATAAAAGAAAAAAAATAAAAGAGTTACTAGGGGATCGACCAAATATGAATAATATTGATGATTTCAGCTTTATATTGGTGACCACATGAGGGTTGTCTTTGGTATTAAAATGGAAAAGAAAGTTTTATAAATTTATTATAGTTTATGATATTATTTTTAAAGTATTAATAAAGCAATACAAACACATGACAGTTGTAATCTGGGTGCCTCATTCATTCATTCAATCATTCCATAAATGCATATTAAGTTTATATAAGTTATATATAAATTAAATTATATGTATATCAAAAACCTGCCATATAAAAAAAGATCTGAAAATGAACAGACTTGGTTGATTTAGATTTAGAAAATTTTCAGTTAATTGGTTCTGAATTTAAGATTATTTTCTCTTTTGTATTAATTTTTTATTATACAATCTGGTATCATAGTTTTATCATGGAATGTCTTTCCATTTGTTTAGGTCTTTTAAAATTTATTTTAGCATTTTTTTGTAGTTTTCTGCATATAGGTCCTGTATTTCTTTGGTTAAATTAACTCCTAGGTATTTGAGTCTTTTTGTTGCTATTGAAAATGGAATTTTTCACCTGATTTCCTCCTCAGGTTGTTCAGTACTAGTGTACAAAAAACATTAATGATTTTTGCATGTTGATCTTATATCCTGCCACTTTGCTGAACTCATTTATTAGTTCAAGTAGCTTTGTCATGGATACTTCAGGATTTTCTAAGTACAGTATCATGTCATCCGCAAACAGTGAGAGTTTACTTCCTCTTTTCCTATTTGGATCCTTTAATTTTTTTTTTCTTGTCTAACTGCCCTAGCTAGAACTTCTAGTACAATGTTGAATAACAATGGTGACAGTGGACATCCTTGTCTTGTCTTGATCTTAGAGGGAAAGCTTTCAACCTTTCCCCATTGAGTTTGATGTTGGCTGTGGGTTTTTTCATATACTAGAATTTGAGACCATCTCCTCCAGCCTATTCATTTCTCAGATAAGAAAAATTGAAGTGGAGATATGCATCAGTATGCCAAAAAACAAACTTCTACTCCAGAGGTTCCTAAATTTCTTAGTTCGCAGAGACCATAGGTTCTCAGTAATTTTTTTATGATGCTCATAGTACAAAAGAAATACCTAACAGTTCTGTTTATTAAATAGTTATATTCAAACAACTTAATGAGCTATTTATGCCCTGACAACTTAGTAGCCACTTGAAAAAGAATCAGTCACGTAAACTGAAAGAAAAAAATATCATTCCTTCATTCTTAACCACACTTACTTATTAATAGGATGTACGCTTCTGTTAGGCAGTGAGTGATTTCTCAAACCTTGAAATCTGGTTTGAATTCTGTCACTCTCATTTTCTGTTCCACATTTATTTTCATGTGCTTCTTGCTCTTTATCACAGCAACTGTTGAAAGCTCAACTTCACAAAGATATGATGTAATTGAAGAAAATGAAGTAAGATCTAGTCTTAAAACTGTGAACTACCTCGAGCTAGTTCTTTGTGCAGTGCCCAACAGATGTCAAAAAATTTTAAATATCTCATAATTCCCCTTTGGTTTCATTGTAATGTCCCAGGGTACCTGGGAGCATAGTTAGAGTACCACAGCTCTAGATAAAGATAGAGATGGCTCTGGAGCTCAGAATTCCTAATTCTAAGTTCAATGTTCTTTCTACTACACCCAAAATTTAGGGGTAATACTTTTCTTTCTAATAAGCAATTCATTTTTCTATGTGAGCAAATTAGTTCTCCCATGTAAAACGTGAAATATCTATTATTATAAAACATTGAAATAATTTGTCCAAAAATATCATGAATCATAATAATAAGGCAAGTTATATATGTAAATTCTTCTCTCAGTATACTATGGTGACTAAGATCACAGACCCTGCAGCCCATAGCCTGTGCTCATCTCCCAGCTATGCTACATACTAAACCGTGGGTAAATTGCTAAGCTTTTGACTTCAGGTTCTTCATTTATAGCAATAATAGCAGTATCTACTTTAGGATAGTGATGAGAATCAAATGTGATACCATAAAAAAAGAGTTCAGAGCAATGCTTAGCCAATGGTAAGCAAAAATTAACATTCTATAAGCTGTCTCTAATCTATTACTTGAGTTAGCTCAGAATATGATTTTTCCATTATTTGTTCAATCTTCATAACCACCCACAACCTAGGTAATATCACATTTACATATAACATTATTATTATCAACAAATAAAACACCACAGGTTCTATAAGTTTCTAGCTATGTTCATTTGAAATGTAAATTCCAAACTAAATCTCATGGAGGGGGGGAAAGCACATAACATTGAAATATGGTATCTAACATACATGTTATAAGATTTTCATATAATAAAATAAAAAGGTGCGTAGTATGCACATACATGACACAAGCTTAGAAACACTATCCTTTGGAATGACTCTGTATAGTATACTGTTTTTACAGGAATCCCAAAATATTAGTCCTTGACATTATGCTAAAATTTCCTTTCAATGAAGGACTAGTGTGTGGGGGGTGTGGGGGGTGGGGGGAGGATGGTATCTGTAATATCCATAGTACTCACAAAAATTATTATAAAATGTTTTTAAATGTCATCATTTTGTGAATATATTATGCTTTTCCATCCAAAGTCACACCTTTTGTCTATGAGAAAATACAATTTTTCTAGACATATCTCCAGTGCGCTTGAGTGTTGAGCTAATGCATTAGCTAATAATAAAGTCCCAATCCAGTAAGATCTAATTGAATATACAGCTATGGGATTTGACTCTTCAGAACATCATGTCTCAGAAATAAAAGTATTTTATTTATATTTTAAAATGTTACCTTCATTATGGTTTGTGAGAGCATGCAAATAACTCAAACCTTATTCATTAGAAATGCTTACAAATGGTCAAAAAAAAGTCACCAACAACTGTTCTGACATTATCCACCCACACAAAGCTCTACGACTAAGGTGAATGACCATCAAAAGCACAGAATTTAGAACTATAGTAATTCTCAATTATGACTAATTCTTCAATACCCAACAGGAATCAATTAGACATTTTTATTTCCTGAAATTTTCCTGTAACGTCTCTGCAATTTGGAACAATTTGGTTTAATTTTGTAATGAGCAAAAAATTCACCTTAGAGATATGTAAAATTAATATTGACTTAAAATTATTTATGCATTCAGAATTCCCCTTTCCTTACAGTCCAAACAAATACTGAGTCTTCCCACCTCTCAAGCTCAGAATGGCATTTCTTTATGAAAACATGAGCATGGACATGAGTAGATAGGTTCACAAATTGGGTTTCCTTACCCCTAGGGTCTTTATGTAGGAAATTCTTCTTTGATTTGGACTATTAGGACCACAGAGTGCATACATTAAAACTATCTACTTGGTAAAAAAGAAAAGATAATTTGTGAACAGACCTTACTAAGGCAATTAGGATCTGTAATTCAGTTCAGAAACTATGTATTTGACTTGGTATTTAGTAGGCCAGTGGTTCAGATCAGAACTAGCCAAGAAGAATTATCAGTTAGAAATCTCTGGGCCCCACCATCAGGAATCCTGACCAGAAATCTCTAGAATCAAAACTTCCTAGGTGGGGTGAGGGTTTCTGAATTTTTTTAAGGACCAGAGATAACTGTGATGCTCAGCCATCACAGTTAGTGGACAAACACTAATGTAGGGACTATTAAGGACCTGGATTTGAACCTGGAGAATGAGTAAAATTTCTGTAGTTGTGAAAGAAGAGAGGAAGAATACCCTTTTTAGAGTTAGTATAACAATGTGTGCAGAAGTTAGCATTATTTGCCAAATTCTACACATCCTTCAAAACCCAGGTCAAATTCACCTTTATGAATTTCACCTTTATGAATACTGTGATTCAGCCACATCAGTCTATTACCTAGAATTAGTCCAGGCAGCAGTTTTGCCTGTTTGCTTTTGTTCTGCTCCCTCCTTCTCCTGACAAAGTACAGCTCTAATATCACCCTTTCTATGAAAACTTCCCACTCACTCCAGCTGAATTAATCATTCCTACTTCTATCTTCTGATAACATTTTGGTTATAGCGTTATTGTAAATTTAATTGTGTTACAGTATAGAGTTAGTTGTACTTTTGCATAATTGTATTGCTATCCTTGTGTAGAAAACTGTCTTAATACTTTTTGCTAGTACAGTGTCTGACAAATGGTTCTGTGTAACTATTTGTTTCATCATGCTATCACTCCTATGATACTTTGTACTTCTTCAATAACATTTGCTCTAAATCTGTCTTTCATTATCCTGTGTGAGGGTGTGTGTTTGTGCATGTGTAGGGAAGTTATCTCTGCTACTTATCTGGAAGCTCCATGAAAGAGGAGATTGAGTTTTATTCTAATCTGAACCCATCCCACCCTCAGAGCATATATTAGCTATTTTTTCTGTTCATTGATTTGGGGCTGGTCTAAATGTACCCAAGACTACTAGAACAATAGGTTAGAAAGAAAATATTTTGGAAAATCTTGAATGTTAGGATATGAATTTTGGCTTGATTCAGTAGAAAATTGTCATTATGGTTTCTTGAAGGAAAAAAGAAACAGCTGAGGTATAGTGGTATCAGGGAAAGGGTTTGCTCTGCCCCCTTGTTAGCTGTAGTTTTAAAAAATACAGGTCAATTTTATTTATACATATTAATAAAGAATACAATTCATCAAAAGTGTACAATCAATGGCATTTGGTATAGTCACATAGTTGTGCGTTCATCACTTCAATCATTATTATAGCGTTTTCATTATTTGGGTAATAATAATAATAATAAACAAAATACAGACAAACAAGAAAATTCACCATCTCTCAATCTCTCTGTTTCCCCTGCTGTACATAACTGCTAGTTCTGGCTATTCTTGCACAATTACTTATTTGTTTATTAAGCAGTTTTATTGAGATATATTCACTTACCATATGATCTATCTGAAGTGTATAATCAATGGCTTTTAGTATAATCACAATGTTGTATATTCATCTTCTCAAAAATTTTAGAACAATTTCATTACTCCAAAAAGAAAGACTCCACATCCTTTAGCATTCCTTCCCCAGCCCTACATAACCACTAATCTAATTTTTCATCTTTATAAATTGATTTATATTTATATTTTATATAAATGGAATCATATAATACGTAGTACTCTGTGTCTGGTCTCCTTCACTTAGTATAATTTTTTTTGTCTGATATTAACATTTTGTAGTATTAACCTACATTTGTTCAGCTTCAAAGAAAAATGGTCTTATATATACAATTTTACCTGTATTCATATTTCACATAATATATTTATATTTCACCTAATATATTTAGTTCATAATAGCACAATCATACAGTATTTGTCCTTTTGTGTCTGGCTTGCTTCACTTAACATAATGTCCTCCAGGTTCATCCATGTTGTCATATGTTTCCCGACTTCATTTCTTCTTACCACTGCATAATATTCCATTGTGTATATACTCCACAATTTGTTTATCCATTCTTCAGTTGATGGAACCTAGGTTGTTTCCAACTTTTGGGTATTGTGAATAATGCTTCTATGAAAATGGGTATGCAGATGTCTATTCGTGTCACTGCTCTCAGTTCTTCTGGGTATATACCTAGTAATGGTATTGCTGGGTCACATGGCAAGTCTATATTCAACTTCTTTAGGAACTGCCAAACAATCCTCCACAGTGTACCATCCTACATTCCCACCAACAGTGAATAAGCATTCCTATCTCTCTACGTCCTCTCCAAAATTTACAGTTTTCTGACTTTTTAAATAGCAGCCAGTCTAATAGGTGTGAAATGATATCTCATTGTAGTTTTGATTTGCATTTCCCTAATCGTTAATTATGTTGAACATTTTTTCATGTGTTTCTTTGTCATTTGTAGTTCTTTCTTGGACAGTTGTCTTTTCAAATTTTTTGCCCATTTTTTAATCAGATATTGAGTTGTATGATATCCTTCTATATCATGAATATTAAATCTTATCACATATGTGATTACCAAATATTTTCTCCCTCTGAGTAGGCTGTCTTTTCATTCTTTTGACAAAGTCCTTTGAGGTGCAAAAGTGTTTAATTTTGAGGAGGTCCCACTTATCTATTTTTTCTTTTGTTGCTCATGCTTTGGGTGAAAGCTTTAAGAAACTACCACCTACCACAAGCTCTTGAAGATGTTTCTTACATTTTCTTCTAGGATATTTATGGTTGTTGTTTTTATATTTAAGTCCTTACTCCATTTTGAGTTAATTTCTATATAAGGTGTGAGATATTGGTCTTCTTACTTTCTTTTGGATGTAGCTATCCAGTTCTCCTAGTACCATTTGTGGGACTGTTCTGGACCAGCTGGGTAGGCTTAACAGCCTTGTTAATCTTCATATATTTATGAATTTTCCCTTTTTCCATCCATTAATCATTTCCACCTTCATTCCATTATGATGAGAGAAAGAACTTTATATAATTTCAATCTTTTTTAATTTATTGAGACTTGTCTTGTGACTCAACATATGGTCCACCTTGGAAAAGGATCCATGAGCCTTGAAAAGAATGTAATCCCGCTGTTTCAGGGTGCAATGCTCTATAGATGTCTGTTAAGTTTAGTTCATTTACCATATTATTCCAGCTCTCTGTTTCTTTGTTTACCCTCTGTCAAGATGTTCTATCCAATACTGAGAGTGGTGTATTGAAGTCTCCAACTATTATTGTAGCAAAATCTATTTCTCCCTTCAGCTTTGCCAGAGTATGCCTCATGTATCTTGGGGCAGTCAGTGTAGGCGCATACATATTTAGTATAGTTATTTCTTCTTGAATTGTCCCTTTTATTAATATATAATGAACTTCTTCACCCCTTATAACTGTTTTTGCTTTTAAAATCCATTTTGTCTGATATTAGTATCACTACTCCAGCTCTTTTTGTTTACTATTTGTATGAAATACTTTTTTCCAATCTTTCACTTTTAACCTGGTTGTATACTTACATCTGAGTTCAGTGTCTTGTAGACAACATATAGATGGCTTAGATTTTTTTATCCATTCTATCAATCTATGTCTTTTGATTGGGGAGTTCAAGCCATTAACATTCAATGTTATTACTGTAAAAGCATTACTTACTTCATCCATTTTGAACTTTGGCTTTCTGTTGTCATGTCGTACTATTGTCAATCTTTTTACCCTTTAATTTAGCCTTTCTAATAATCTTCATTTCTACACTCTTCTCCAAGTCTCTCACCCTTGTTTTTTTTTTGTTTTTTTGTTTTGTTTTGTTTTGTTTCTTTTCAGGCTGTAGCACTCCCTTTAGGAGCTCTTGTAATTCTGGTCTTTTGGTGACATATTCTATCAGTTTTGTTTGCTGTGAAGACTTTGAACTCCCCTTCATTTTTGAAGGACAGTTTTTCCAGACACAGAATTCTTGGAATTATTTATGAATTCCAAAAACAGATATTGGATTGTGTTTGTAAACTAGTCTGTTCCTCTGGGCATATTTGATAGTGTTGGATTCAGAGGTTTCACTTTTACTTGATTAAATTATGAATAAGGCTTTGATTCGGCCATGTCAGTAGGATGTTGAGTCCCTGCCCCCTTGGTGCGGGGGGCTTACAGAGAAAATGACGCAGCAGAGGAGAGGGTTGGAGTTTTGATGCTGAAGCCCCAGAAAGTAAATACACAGAGAATCATCACAAAGAAGATACCTGAGGAAAGAGGAAAGGCTCATTAGATATGGCAGAGGCCCAGGAAGAGAATGAGCTTGAGAGTCTATAGCTGTCCTTGTGAAGAGAGCAGTGCAGCTGAACCTGGAAAGAAATGAGACCCAGAGATTGACACAAGCCTGATACTAACCTATAGCTGAGAAAAGAAGGAGCTGGGACCACAGAGACTTAGGAGGAAGGGGAAAGCTGAACCCTTGCAGAGACTGGCAGCCATCTGGCTCCAACACTTGGCAACAGACTTTGGTGAAGGAAGTAACTTATGCTTCATGACCTTGTGACCATAAGCTTCTACCCCAAATAAATACCCTTTATAAATGCTAACATATTTTTGGTACTTCGCATCAGCACCCCTTTGGCTGACTAATACAGTACCTTAAATACATCGTACTACTTTCTTCTCTCCTCCATGGTTTCTGATAAGAGGTCAGCACTTAATCTTGTCGAGGCTCCCTTATATGTGATGCTTTGTTTTCTCTTGCTCATTTCGGAATCTTCTCTTTATATCTGATATTTGTCATTCTGAATAGTAGGTGTCTCAGGGTAGGTCTATTTGGATTTATTGTTTGGGATGTGTTGTCCTTCTTGGATATTGATATTTGTGTCTTTCATAAGGGTTGGGAAGTTTTCAGTTATTGTTTCCTCAAATATTCTTTCTGCCGCTTTTCCATTTTCTTCTTCTGGGACACCAATAATATATATGTTTTTTGTGTATTTCATGTTGTCATTCAATTCCCTGAGAACTTGTTCCGTTTTTCCCATTCTCTTATCTTTCTGTTCTCCTGTATTTTCCAGTTCAGATGTTCTTTCTTCGAAATCACTATTTCTGTCTTCGAGCAATTCAAATCTGCTCTTATGTGCCTCTAAATTATTTTTAATCTTATCCATTAAGTCTCCCATTCCCATAAGTTCTGTTGCTTTTCTTTGCAAACTTTCAAATTGTTCTTTATGCTCACCAAGTGTCTTCATAATATTCTTAACTTTTTAGTCATATTTTCTTTCAATTCTTAAAATTGATTCAGGAGAGTTATGATGATCATTGATTAATTGTCTTAAATCCTGTGTCTCTTTAGGATATTTGGCTTGTTCCTTCGGTTGAGACATTTCTTCCCGTTTCCTTTTATGGCTTGTAATTTTTTGCTGATGTCTAGGCATTTGAATATGTTGGTAAATTTACTCTGATGACCAATTTCTCTCTGTTCTTATTGTTATTATTTTTTCACAGCATGTCTTTGATATTTGGTTCAACTTATCCTACAACTTTAAAATTGTCCAGCTTAATTTATCAAAATTGTGCCCAGGACTCACTAATGTGGTACAGATTTTGTTCCAGAAGTTAAAGAACAGAGAGTCCCAAGTGCAGTTTTTGCCCATGCAGTTTCTAGACTGGTCAGCAGATTGTGCTTGTTGGCACAACTTTCCACCAAGATGCCTCTCCATTTTCCTTTGTTTTGGTTTGTCCAGAGCCGAGATTCAAAGTGGGCTTCACTGACCGAATTCACTGAAGAAAAGCCCCCTGACTGCCCCTCCCTTTTCCCTTGTAACAGCTGACAAGGAGGAAGACATCTGCTCCCCTTTCAGTCAGCTGCAATGAGGAGATATTACCTCCTTGTAATATCTTGGGAAGTAGGGAGGGGAGTCCTGCCTGGGAGATGAGAGGTTTAGTAACTCAGTTTGTTCTTTTGGGTTCTTCCTCTCTGTTCCTCACCCTTCTAGGAGTTGTGAAGCACTGTCCTGGTTTACTATGCACTGTCTTGGTCTGATGACCCCTAAAGCAGTTCCCTTGGGCAGCTTTTGGCTCTTTCTCCATTGTTTTTGTGAGAGACCTGTGCCTTGCCTGCTTAATCCAATGCCATCTTCCCACAATCCCTAACCATATATTTTTGATGAATCCTCATAACTTTTCTATATCTCAGTTTTATCGTTTGTGAAATGATAAAAGTCATGGATAATCATTTGTGAAATTATCCAAAGTCATGGATAATCAGAATCAACTAGGGAGATTTATAGAAATATATATCCTACTTCCCACCCAAGTCCAACTAAATTTGAATCTCTAGGTGTGGACCTCAGGAGTACATATTTTTTAAACACTCACCTGCTGATTCTGATAATCAGCCAAGTGAGGAAAACCATAGACTAGAGCAGTAGTTCTCAAAGTGTGATTCATGGACCAGTAGCATTGGCATCACCTGGGAACTTGTTAGAAATGCATATTGTCAATCTTCACCCCAAACATAGTGAATCAGGAACTCTAGGGCAGGGGTTCTTAACATTTTTTGTTCCACAAAACCCTTTGCCAGTCAGATGAAAACCACGGACCCCTTATTAAGTCTGCACCATACTGTGTATATCACACCCATACCAACACATCCCCATAAGATTAATGTTTTTTTGAATTTCAATTCAAGCTCACAAACCCCTTGTTAAGAACCCCTGCTCTAGGGCTAGGTCCCAGCAGTCAGTATCATAACATTTCTTCCAGTAAAACCTGATGCACAAGAAAACTTGAGAACAATTTGGATAGACGTTGGATAAAATAGCTCTCATCTGTGAAGTTAAGTAATTCTATGATCCAAGGTATGCAGGAAGACTAATCAGAGGATAAAACTAGAGACAGTGTACCTGGATTTCAACCAATCACTTGTATAAATATGTAAATTCCTCTTCTATCCTGGACATGATTAACTTGAGTTGGACCTATAGTGACAACACAAATATTTATATTCAACCTCCAAATTTCAGGCTATATCACCTTTTCTTAGAAGTGTGTCCTTACCTCTAATCCCCAGACTGTACTAAATATTCTTGTTTTGTCTCCCTACTCCCATGATACCCTCTGAAAATATTTATTATAGAACTTATAACAAAATATTACTATGATTTTTTTCTCAACTGCTTAGGGACAAGGGTTATCTCTTGTTATCTTTCTAAACCTAGCTAGTCTCAGTGCTTAGTACGTGGTGGACATTCCAGAACGGTCAGTAAATGAATACAGTGATATACCCTAAGTAAAGTTTGATACAAAAATGTGATTCTCATGGATCATTTCTCCTATCTCTCTAGTCAAATGAAGATAATTAGGTAATTTTAAAAATTTCTATTTCAAATTAAAATGTCAGATTTCCAATTGATGTTATAATGCTTTATAATTATTTGGGAGTAAATGAAGCTATAATAGGAACATGCCAGAAAAGGTAAACATGCAAATACCTAATAGTCAGCTTTGAGTAAATGATCTGTAACCACTAAGTTACCTCAAAATTTGGTTGAAGATGATCAGTATTGTGGTAAGCTAATCATTTAAACTGTCTCTTTAGAGACATCTGAAATGTCACAATAATGTGAAATTAAAGTGTAGATTAAAATTTTTTGTTAAATAGTGTTAGCAAAACATTTTTAAGTTGCAAATGTTTTAAAGATTAAAGTTCAAAATCCATTATTTTAATGGCTAACAGCTGTCTGATGGAAAAGTGCTTTCTAATTATTAATTTTGAGCAGCATTGTTCTAAGTATATTAGGAAAAATTATTTTCAACATTTCAAGAGTACTAACAATATGGGAGGCCTTATTTGATAAAAGGAAAAGATCAGCTTTATTGTTTTCCCTTTTTTTTTTTTTAAGGAAATTTACTTTTATTAAAATAAAAATTTAATTTGTAATACAGTGGATTTTAGCCTATCCAAAGGTCTAAATTTTATTTCATGTGATAAACTATCTCTGATTTTTCTGGGCCAATAGGAAATGGAAACAGATACGTGTATTTTCAGTTCATTTAAAACAGAGGCTCTTAACCTTTTTTGTTCCACGGGCCCCTTTGCCAGTCAGGTGAAAACCATGGAATACTACTGTAATTTATTGCATACATTCATAAGTGAAGAAAATGCTAGATTTCAGTTGGAGGTCAGAGAAAATAAAGATAATAAGTTGATATTTCTCAATTCAAGCTCACAGACTCCCTGAAATCTTTCAATGGACGCTTTGGGGGTCTGTGGACCCCTGGTTAAGAACCCTTGATTTAGAACATATCTATTCCATACATACTTGATTGAATAAGGTACTTTTCATCCACACTCTCTTTATTTAGATTATGTTTCTTTCTTTTGTACAAAAATTATCTAAAATGGATGCTATTATTTAGTTTTTCTAAAAATCTTCTTTCCAATCAAGTCATGACCTTCTAACCATTTTAATGCTTTTATGTAGTTGCTATATTCACTTATAATCCACATAAATAATTATATCACCTGAAGCTGATAATTTATTTTTATGAATCTACCCATTGGCAGTCCTACAAAGCCTATGCTGAGCCTGAGGAGCAAGAAACCTTTTTAGATTTCTCAAGATCATTTCTTCTTTTAGGATTATTTCTTGAGATCCATGAAGGGGTGAGGCTCTTACTTGGTCTACCAGGCTCCCCAGTTAATCATTTCCTATAAATTCTATTACATTCTGACCAAATTTTTGAACATCTTTTTCAAGGGGTAAGTTTTGGGCCCTAGACACAAAGCATTATCTTATTTATACCCTAGAAAGTACTCTTCAAGGTGACAGTTAGCAGCTGTGCTTTGCATACAGAAACCTAAGTTGTTGTGGGCAACTGGATTCCTAAAAATGTGTCCAGTAAACTGCATTGCTATGGTTGATCCCAACTATAAGAGAGGATACAGCTAGAACTCCTGATTAAATTGAAATGTCTACATCATCTTCTGTTGTAGTTTCTCCATATTGTTCAATTATTTAAGGCATATTCTTTCAAGATAAAGATGACAATACTAGCCCTCCCTTGGGAAAATTGTTTTGTTAATAATGTTGAAGAATGTACAGTGACTCATACACCCTCATTTTGTTTTGTTTTGTTTTGTGACCAAAACAAGTATTTTGAGAGCACTGGTTGCAATTAGAAGTTCAAACTGTGGTCACCGAAAAAAGTTGATTATAAGTGGACTGTGTGTACTCAACAGCACTGTGCCTCTACTTTTATCCCCTCCTCTAACCTTTCCCAAGAGAAAAGTGAGTAGAAATATTGACTCAATTCTATCAAAATTCTTTATCTTGATAATCAAAAAGCTGAAGTCTTGAATAATCCAACTAAGCTTAATATCTATGATGATTTTAATCAAAATATTGAAGCCACTAAAATGTTTATGCCCAACTTGGAACGCTTCTCTTGTATTCTCAACAAATGTTAATTTGTTCTATCATCTTATCCTTTTAAAAAGGCAAATGTCGGGCAATTCTGTCTTCTTAGCTCTATATTTATTATAAAATTTGGATTGAGAATCAAAATTCTAAATCCAAATACATACCACATTTTAGAAAATTTTAGGTGTAGTTTCTTTTTTAAAAGTCCATCTTTAGGAGCAATAAACCAAGCATCACTCTCAAAGAAGCAACAAACCAGAGATAAAGGTATAAAAAGGAAGCTATGCTTTACTTCTGAAACCTAAAAAAAAAAATTATTCTGAAATTATTTTTTTCTAGAATATTAAAGGTGTCAGTATCAAAACTATTTAAAGAAATTTTGTGAAAAATTAAAAAGAAAAATTTCAAAATGTTAACATTAGTTTTCTCTGTGAAATTTTGATTGAGTAGTTTCTTAATTTTCCTTTCTCGTATTTTTAAATTTTATAATGAACATATATTACTCTGGAAACCAGAGCAAAATAAATTCCATCACATGTTCTCAGAAATTTTAACAACTTTTTCTGATTTTCAAAATGGTCAGTACATTTTCAGTCTTTTGGATGACAAAAGTGACTCATCCTTTGTTCCCTCTTTTACTCATATTCCCAAGAAACCAAATTAAGACACTTGCATTTGAGTTCCTCAAACATGACTTTGCAAGGTCCTTGGCATGATCTGTTTTTATTTTCAAAAACAACTTCTGGAAAAATCACAATGCATTTAGAGATGGTAAAAAGATAAATACTTGGAAAATGTAAAGAAAATGATGCCTTGTTCACGTAGAGCTAAGAGCTTATATTGTAAAAAGTTATTCAGCTACAAAAGCTCTCCATCAGTCAGGAAAAAAAGGCAAACAAAAGAAGTCTTAAGTTTTCACTAAGTCCACTCTCAAAATAGACTTAGGGGTGAAGTCAGGAGCAAGAATTCTGACCAAAGATTACACTTGGGACAAACAAAAAAAGAAAGAGAAAGAACAGTTTTGTTGCCTCTGTTCCAAACCCATTAACACAAACACTCACTACAGTAGACCATTTTCCACATAATACTACCAGAGAATTTATTGCACCCAAGAATCAGATAACTCTGGAAAATATCCTGGGTAAAATATTTTATTGGTAGCAAATTCTTGGAAATTTCCATTGCATCTCTACTCCCTTTTATTCTTCCCAAAGGTTTATTGCAGAAGTTTCACAGAGTAAGGGAGAGTAGGCACCTCCCCCAGAGTATGATGTTAAAGACTTCCTTTTGCATATATGTGCTTCCCTAAAATATTGTCCCATGAAGTTCAGTGGGTCCAAACTTCAGGGTATGTGGATAAGGATTTGTCTAGACAAGGAGAGCATTATCTTCATTTAGCCTCAAATTTCAAGAGCATGAGTGCTGAGGATCATTGAAAGCCTGTAATCCAAGACAAGGAAATGAAAAGAGCAATCATAAAAACTGCCTAATATATACTCTGAAAATAAATTTATGTTCTTCAGAGAAAACATTTCTCACCAAAGAAGACTTTCTTTTCAAAAAATTAGGAGAAATCTCATTTTATTTTATAATCATCTAAGAAATTATATGTGTAAAATCAGAAATTCAAAGCTGCTAATCCTAACATTTCTGCTGGCAACCCACTTAGGTCTGATGATTAGCAATTAGGAATAACCAACCCTTCATGGTATAGCAATTGATTTTACAACCTGAGAAGCATTTTAAATGTGATGTTGAATTTTAATGTTTTAAATTCTATATATTTGAAATTTTAAATAAATTTTGTTTGCAGCTTTATTTTACCTATAAATTTATATGAGAAATTGGGAACATCTAACCAATGTAAAATTGTTGTCTATAAAGTTAAAAAGTCAACAAATTCTAAGATATTTCAAAATATTAGGATGATTAAAGTGAACTTTTTCATCATTATCTGGAAGCTTGGTATTATAAGGAAATTGTCTGTTTCTACATTGTAGACACTGGCAAATCCTTCAAGTCAAGAAAAATTCCCCAAATTGCTGTTTGGAGCCTAAGAGGCTGTGGCTATACAACTCCTTAATAGACTGGAATGAGAGCAGTCATTAATCAACAAGTGATTTTGTCAAAACAACCCAACAAGAGGATGAAAGTGTTTTTTTCACACTGAATTTTCTAGTTGGTTTGGCATCTTATACACACTGTCTGAAACCCAGGGGAATTGACTGAGAAATCTGGGAACACAAGCAAAAACACTAAGTTTTCTTGGAATTTATTTAGATAAGAAGAATGGATCAGTAGCTTCCTCACATCAGGTCAGATTAGCGTAGAGATATAAATGCATACTTTGATGATATCATTGATATACTAATAAATTCAACATTAGAGAATTCTTTACAATCTGTTTTTTTTTTTTTCTTCCCTCTAAGGAATAACAAAATAAATTTGATAAACCTCAAAGCTTTGTGGAAAATATTGGCCTTCCACATTTCTCTTATAATTTCACAGAATAGCCAGTTCTACTTTCACAAATTTTTTTATTCATCCTATTCATATGACTACAGAAAGATAATACACACCAAGTTATTTTTCATTAAGCAAGAGAAACTATTTGTGACTATGTTGACTCACAATTTGACTCACCAGAGACAAAAACTGGGTGAGATCTGGAGGCTCTTGGGAGTGAGGGTGGGTTGACAACTTTGATCTGGTGCTCCTTCTACAACTGATGAAAGATGGGAGCACTGTCCCATCCATTACTACTCACAGGAGGTTCCTGTGTCCTATCAGAATGAGCACTAGATACTGTCACCTCTGGTTTGGGGCTTTTGGACCAGTGATTCCCTTCAGCCTGCTTTGTAGGAAACAAAGCAGGTAGGTCTTCTGGCTGTCCATTGACTCATGTGCCTGGATGTGGAAGGGTCCTTAAAGCTCAAAAAAAAAAAAACAGTCATTTAAAAACACTTTCATTTCTCACCTGGATAAAAATAAACATATATTTGAAGATATATGTGAATATGATAATATGCCCACATGAGCCATGTGAGTTTATGAGCACATACAAAGAATGGCCAAAATATAACAGAAGCATTAAACTAAAAATTGTTGCCACTATTGATCAACATTGTGGAATTGTCAATAACAGGCTAAAGTCTGTTGATTTACGTACTTGCATACATGCACATATACTTACATGGACTCATGCATTCACAGGAATGGTCTTTGAAACAGTGTTTTTTAATATTTTTTATTTTGAAATAATTTTAGATTTACATGAAAGTTGCAAAGATAGTACAGAGAGTTCCCATATACCCCAGTTTCAGTTTCCCCTAATTCTATCCCTTAATGTACATGTCTGTTAACTAATCTCCAGATTTTATTCTTGTTTCACCAGTTTTTCCATTAATGGCCTATTTCTGTTCCAGAAACCAATCCAGTATATCACAATATATTTAGTTGTCATGTCCCCTTAGTCTCCTCAGGGCTGTGACCATTTCTCAGTTTTCCTTGCTTTTCATAACCTTGACAGTGGTGAGGAATACTAGTCAGGTATTTTGTAGAATGTCACTCAGTTTGGGTTTGTCTAATGTTTTCTCATGATTAGACTAAGGTCATGGGTTTTGGGAAGACTATATCCGAGGTAGCAAGCACTTCCCATCACATATCAGGTATATATGATATCAACATGCTTTAGTGATGCAACAAGGTGGTGTAAACCTGGATGACATATTTAAAGTGGTGTTTTCCAGTTTTCTCCAATATAAAGTACTATTTTTCCCTTTTTATAGATTATTCCTTGGAATCAAGTCATTAAATCCAGCCCACACTCAAGACAAAGAGGACATTATCTACATATATTATCTGGAATTCTTCTATAAGGAATATTTTTTTTACCCTAATAAATTTATTCAATCACTCATTTAAATCACTATGAATTCATAGACATTTATTTTATATTTTAGAGTATAATCCATTGTTACTTTATTTTCATGCTCAAAATGTTCCAGCTTTGGCCATTAGGAGTTCTTCAAGTCAGCTCCAACGTCCCTTGAACATACCCCCCCATCCTTTCATTTTTTGAAAACTTCTTTATTTTCTGCTGGCACTACCTGGTCTAGGATCATATTGCTTTTTTTTTCCTGCCCCTAGTCCTTGAATCAGCCATTTCTCCAAGGAGACCTTGTTCCTCTTATTGTATAATAGTATTTAGAAATCAAGAGCTGAGCAATGGGTATAAATAAACTGATTTTTAAAAGAATTTAGATCAATTGTCCTTGAGATGCCAACAAATGTATTCTGTCCTATTTCTTTTCATAAGTATAGCATCATCTGCTAACACAGGTGGTGGCAAACTATGATGGCTCATGGATTGGCTTGCAGGATAAATATTGGTGTAAATAAAGTTTTATTAGAACACAGCTGAGTTCTTTTTTTTTTTTTTTTTTTGCATATTGTCTAAGGATGCTTTTGCACTATGACAGCAGATAAGTATTTGTGACAAAGTCTGTGCATCCCAAAGAGTCTAAAATGTTTACCACATGGCTCTTTACAGAAAGAGTTTGCTCATAACTGATCTAGTGAATTAAGTGAAAATGTATTATATTCATAAATCATCTTTATTTATTAATACTTTTCTGAATAAATATATACCCAAAGATGGTGCTTTGTTTGTAAGTAGCTGACCAACAAATGATATGCAATTATTCCTACGTAGGGGAACAAAAGCATACACTTGATTCAAATAATAAGTCTGGGGGAAGTGTGCCAATTCATTTAATTTCACATGCACTGGATTTTGTAAACTTTTATTCTAGGAGTCTGTAAAGGCAAGTGTGCTAGAAGTTGTATGCTGAAATAGGGGCAGAGGGCAAATGGTTGCCAGTGAGCATTTGACCAGACCTCTGCCTTACCAACACTGATCAACACTGATAAGAGCTGGTGTTTTGTTTTGTCTCTTCCCATAGCAATGGACTCAGGTAAGAATTCAAGTGCAGTTCATTTTGAAGGTGATTCCAGAAAGGAAAGTGGAAAAGGAGTAGGGAAGTGAGGCAGGGAAAGATAGCCTGAGTTATCAGGACAATTTACTACTCTGGGCAACTAGAGTTCAATCTCATTGGAGATTGTTCTATGAGAGACAGTACATAATACATCTCAGATTTATCCCCCCAAAAAAGGAGAAGAAGATGGACTATTTAATGAGTCTCCCATATTTCATTAATTGAGGCCTGTTTCTAGGGGCATTAACTTTCTGCCACTTATGTCTTGTGCTCTATATGAAGTGTGCTTTGGAACCGAAATAAAAAAAGAAGTCTGAAGACACAAAATTGCTGGGGTTTACAAAAAGCAGATTTGGGTGAGTGAGGGTGAATGCCAAGAGACATGAGCATGGTAAACTTTCATCTATCACTTGCACCAATCAAATTCACTCATGTTCCTTTTTTAAGTCTACTTGTCCTACCACTGATCCTCCAAAGTGATAGCCAGTCACCATTTCTAGAAACAATGAAAATGCAAAAGAGAGAAAGATAAAAGCAGAAAGAGAGAGAAAGAGAGGAAAAGGAAGGAAGGAAGGAAGGAAGGAAGGAAGGAAGGAAGGAAGGAAGGAAGGAAGGAAGGAAGGAAGGGAGGGAGGGAGGGAGGGAGGGAGGGAGGGAGGAAAGGAAAATTAAAACAAGCAGTTTGCTGAGACAAGATATAGTCTACTACTATAATTTGTTTCAAGGCTGTAATTTGTATTCATCTACTCCTATACTACCCATTCTAGATTCTTCTTATTGGCCAACACTTCTGCTGACCAAGGAAGCTCGCCCAGTGGAGTAAACCAGACTTTAAACTCAAGAGATCTGAGCACTTGTTACTGCAATTTCTTGTTTGTGATTTCTCCCTGGGCATGGAAATACCAAGAATTGCCCCCAGTGAATTCTCTGTATTCCAGACATCTTCTTCCTTGCTCTGGGTTTTACAGAAGGTATTTTTTCATTGTATGATGATCAAGATCACTTAGCCTTGCCACTGTAATAACTCCTTTTTTTGTTAACTGGCTTATTGACATACAGAAACTAAAATAACTAGGCTGCAGTCACAAGTTAGGTTTAGTAACACCTTTACTATGTCCTTACTATACCTTAGGAACCAGAACCTCTAGTCTAACAGAGCTGAAGCTGATGAGACAGCACAAATTTCTAAGTCACAATGGTGAAAAGGCTACTCTTACTTCCACTCATGGATTTCTGCTATCAAGGATACAACACCTTATAAAGACTGCTGGGTCAAAGTATGTATCCCATCTACCAGGGCCCAGTAGCATATAAGTTACTGCTTTAGAACAATGAATACTTTTCTACTGAAAATTGAATGGCCTTGCTCCAGTTATAAAACTTTACTACTGGGTCTTGCCAGAGATTCCACATGGAATATACGTGGAATCCATTCAGCACTGTAGCAGTTTGAAGCTTTTGTGGACCCTAGAAAATCATGTCCTTAGGGCTAATCCATTCCTGTGCATGTAAACTTATTGTAGGTGGGAACTTTTAATTAAATTACTTCAGTTAAGGACCTTTGATTAGATTGCATGACTCAGGGTGGGTCTCAGATGGATCAGAGGCAGCCTGAACCTGTTTCAGAGCTCTCTCTTGCTCTGAGCCCCACTGAAAACTGATTGCCTTTTGAATCACCTAATAAATGTATCAAAGTAGTATATCCAAGAATAAGCCTCCAGTTATGAAGAAGCTTACCAATATAATTCATTATTCTTAGTTCAAGAGGTGCTACGTAAAATGATTTGTTCTTCACCTTAGAGAGAATGTCCCTGACATGCTCCTGAAATGGACTCCTAAAAATTTATCAATTTGGCAGGTTTCTGAATCCTTGTAGAGTTTATTTTCCACCATCTGGCACACATATATCTTAACAAAGCATCACTTCCTGCTCATCAGGTATAACTAATAAGATAATATCAATATAATGGCCAACCACACTATTCCTCAGAATGTCCAGATGATTTATATCCCTTAAATCTGTATTGTGAGGGAGAGCTGGAGAAATAGTATAGCCATGGGTAAGAACTGCTATCCATTCCAGGTCAACATGAAATATTTCTGATCCTTCTTCTTTATAGGGAGTCAAACAACTGTACTCACCATATGCCAAGTGCCAGATGCTGTTTTGATCTGTTCCTGTAAATATATCACATTAAACATACACACTTACATTTGAGATATATTGCTTTTTAATGTTTACAATTAGTCTACCAGTATCTGCCTTAATACACCTGATTTTTGTGGAGACCAGACTGGTGAATAGAATTGGTATATGATGAGATTATTACATCTCCAACATTTTAAGCTTTGAGGTAAATATTACTCTGCCATTGTCTCAGGTTCCTAGGGCTGCCATAACAAAGTATCACTAACTAGGTGGATTAAAACTACAGAAATGTATTGTCTCAGAGTTCTGGAGGGTAGATGTCCAAAATCAAGGCATCAGCAGGGCCATGCTTGCTTTAAAATCTGTAGGGAACAATCTCTTCCTTGCCTCTTCTGGTTTCTGGCAGTTACAAGCAAGCCTTGGCATTCCATGGCTTATGTCAGCACAACTCCATTTCTGCCTCCATCACATAGCTATCTTCTCTCTCTGACTACCTGCATCAATTTCTCCCCTTCTTATAAGGACACCAGTCATACTGGATTAGGACTCATCCTAATTCAGTTTGTCATCATCTTAATTAATAACATTGTCAAATACCCAATTTCCAAATAGGGTCACATTCACTAGACCTAGGGTTGAGACTTAAACATCTTTTTTGAAGGACATGATTAAAACCATAACAGCCATTTTACATGGGATGAGGAATTGCCCTAGATTTACTATATTGATACAGATTACAAGGCAACCTTAGAATTATACACTTACCTACTACCTAATGTTTTTTAATTCATAGATCATAAAACAAATGTAAGTATTCTACCAGCTCTTAATCACATCTATTCTAATTATGTATTTAAGAACTGACAGAATGGCTACCTCAAAGTCTGTGAATCTATGTGTTACACTTTGATTTGGACTTGGGCCATAACTCCATTTATCATCTGGCTTTTCATACATGTCCACTCTAACAGAGGGAATGGGAGCATTTTGGGTCCCTTGGTAGCAGTGTCAGCTGAGACCAACAACCCTAAACAGAACTGGGGAATTCCTTTTTCACCAGTGCATAACTCTGGTAAATGTTTATAGGCTCTCTGGAGAAGAATTAGGGGACTTGCTGTCATATATATTCGTGGTTGCACAATAGCATCCTCCCTCAATAAGACCCAGTCTGTCCTTAAATTGGTGATCTCTGAGGTCTAAGACCTAATTCAGATGGCAAAATCAGGTAACAGTTCATGATTTTCCATTGCAGTGGTTGGCATAAACTTCTGTTGATCCTCTTGATGATGTAATGTAAATTGGCACCCTCTTAGACTATTTATCTGTCTCACCTTTGTCTATCAAACAGTATAAATACCTCCTCTTCAGTATCTCCTGGTTGTCACTCTGGCATTGCTATCTATTAAGGTAGTATGTCCACCTTGCCTCTGATGGAAAAGTACAGCCTCTTGGAGTCTGCTATTCTAGGATCCTATCAAACCCCTTGATATAATGAGCCTGGATCCTTATGGTAATCCCTCAGCATCAAGCTTAATTTATAAAAGATAACCAGCACTGAGGTTTTCAATGATATCCATAACCTTTCCTTATTGATACATTCCTTATTTGCTTTAATGATGTGAGTAACCTCAGCATCTCCCAGGTCAGAGTGAGTTAGCTGGAAGGTTGTCTGATCTTATGTAATATATCCATTCTAACATGATCTCCTCTCCAAGTCTGTTGACACCTAATTCAACACTGTTAAAAGACTTTTGGCATCTCTATGTGATTTACCAAGAGTTACTGTATTCGAGAGTTAAGGAGTCATTCAGCAGAGTATCCACATTTGCTCTGGATGTCCTTACCAGGAAGTTAAAATCCGGGTCACAGGAGAGTTCCACATATTAATAAAATCTCTCTCACTAGCATTGTATTCTGTTCTCTTGATCCAGCATAATCCTGATCCATTTCTAGGCACATTCTCCTGATTCTTAATGGCACATAATGGCCAAATATTTCCCAAAGAGACCATTCCAATACCTCATCATAGTTATTGTTTTAAAGCAATAAAAGATGAGAGCATATCGTGAGAAAATAAGGTTTATCTTGAAAAATAGCCACTTCAAGTAAAGCTTTTGCATAGTCTTTCCAGAAAGGAGGAGGGTCTTCTGCTGGGGGATCAGAAAGTTCAAGATTCTCAAGCACATTTACTCGGATGTCCCAATTCCAGGTCTCCAGGTCCCACTCCTTCCCTATCAGGACTTAGCATAAGAGATTTACCAAAATTGTAACTTCAGCCCTCTTTGTAACTCTGCTACTCTCAAAATGATACCCTGGTGTTGATATTAAGAACAGTTTTCTCTCTGGTTTCAGACAATGAGAAGCTTTTAAAATGCTGCCAGTGAGACTTTCTGACCCTCACATCAAGCCCTAAATTGATAGTTGGCTGAACCTGATATTTTCTTCCTTCAGGAACTTTTTAATTGATTTAATTTACCTATATTAAAATTCATTATTCTTGGTATACAGTTCTATAAGTTATGACAAATGTATAAAGTGGTATTGGCACCACCACAATCCAAATACACAGCAGTCCCATCACCCCAGAAAGATTTCCTCATAATGACACTCTGTAATCTAACCTTACCCCAATCCCTGGCAACCACTGCTATGTTCTCCCTCCCTATAGTTTTATCCTTTCCATAATGTCATATAAATGGAATCCTATATTATTTTTGAGTCTGGCTTCTTTCACTTAGCATAATGCTTTGTGATCCATCCATGTTGTAGCATTTATAAGTAATTCATTGTTTTTTATTGTATGGATTTACCATAGTTTGTTCATCCTTTCCCCACCTGAAAGACATTCGGGATGTTTTCAGTTTTAAGAGATTATGAATAAAGCTGCAATAAACATTTGTGTGGGTTTTTGCTTGAACATAAATTTCATTTCTCTTGGTTAAATTTCTAGGAGTGAGACTGCTGGGTCATATGGTAAGCATGTGTTTAACTTTAGGAAAAACTGCCTTCCAAACTGGCTGTACCATTTTTCATTCCCACTAAAAATGTTTGAGAGTTCCATTTGCTCTACTTCCTCCTCAGTACTTTGTATTTTTTAAAAACCTTAACAGTTCTAATAGGTGTTTAGTGTTATTTCATGGAACTTTTAATTTGGATTTCTCTAATGATTTATAATGTTGAGCATCTTTTCAAGCACTTATTTTCCATCCATTTATCTTCTTTGATGAAATTTCTGTTCAAACCTTTTGCCCATATTGTGGGGTGGGCAGTTGCTGATTTTCTTATTGTTAAGTTTTTGAGAGTTCTTTATATATTCTGGATACAGTCTTTTGTCAGATATGTGATTTGTGAATATTTTCTCCAACTCTATGGCTTGTCTTTTCATAATCTTAAAAGTGATTTTTCAGAACAAAGGTTTTAATTTGAGTGAAGTCCAATTAATTTTGGATGGATCATTCTTTAGGTGTCATATCTAAGAGCTTTTTGCCTAAACCAAAGTCACAAAAAATTATCCTATGTTTTCTTCCAAAAGTTGTATAGTTTTACATTTTTACATTTAGAGCTATGATCTATTGTGAGTTAAATTTTTTATAAGGAGAGAGTATAGAGTTTTGGTTTATATTATTTTGTATGTTTTGCATATGGATATCCAATAGTTCCAGCACCATTTGTAGAAAATACTATTCTTTCTCCATTGAATTGCCTTTTGCACTTTTTTCAAAACTCAATTGACCATATTTCTTTAGTGTTTTGAAAGCATTTAACAACATTGAAATAGTTACACAATATGAATAATTACCATCATCCCAATATAGTTCAATTACTAGAACTTTTGTATGAGCCAGTGCATCTCCTAACTGTACCCCATCTCAATTCACCCCAGGTGACAATTCTATAATTGTGCGTTTCATCATCCTGAGTACTACAGAAACTAGGTCCAACAATTGCCACCTGGGAGGTGAGTGACCCAAAATTCCATATTGAGTTCCTGTGTCATGGGACTATTTCTGGTACTAACTTCTTTGATTTGGGCTCCCCCAGAAGCATATCATCTGACAAGTATTTGATTGCAGTATTTGGAAGTCTGCCCCAGGAAACAAGGATGGGAGTAGAGAATTGAAACAGGAAAAGGAAGATAGATAAATAAAGGATGCATTATCAATCTACCGCTGTGGTGGTAGATCCCACTGGGAAATTCTTGGTGGAAGTCATCTCAGGATGCATGCTAAATAAGGAGTGAAGAAGCTGGAGGATTTATATATCAAATGTCTATGAATGATTGAGGGCTATTTGTGGGGTCTCTGATACTTATGGCTTGTTCTGAGAAAATGAAAAGCATGTTCCCATGGTCAGAAAAAAAAAAAAAAAAAAACCTTCAACCAGAAGTAACATTCATTCATAGTAAAGAGCCTTCGGTGTGTAGTAGTAAGTGCCAAGGTGATCTAGCAGGGCACCAGTAGAATCTGCTATACCCTATAACTTTCTATTAAAGCAAGGACCTTCCAGTTTCTGGTTAACCTCAGAGTTACTACGTTGGAAAACAAAATAAATTCTTATTTAGGAAATAAAAAATCAAATCTTATTTTGTGCTTAGAAATGTTACATATCTGTAATACAAACTAATTTCAGAAAGTGGATTAAAAATGTTTCAAGGTTTCCACTATATAAAGCAGACTAGTAGATTTACCATACAGGAAATGCCATTTAAGTAGGTGTTTGGTTTTCTTGTTCGTTTGGGGGTTATTTTGGTTTTTTTTTTTTTTTTTCACTTTTTTTAAATTTTTATTTTATTGAAATTTAGTTTAATGTGTCACAGGAAAAAATGATGTCATTATGCCATGCTACAATATATAACTTGCATTAAATATTTCATGTATAAATATAGGAAACAATCCATGATACCAGTTCAAAAGATTCAAGGAAAGAGAGAGTAGCTATCCTCTCCTAACTCCACAATAGATTTAAAGGAAAATTAGGGAGAGAAAGCATGACTAGTGAGAAATGATTTGAGGTAACTCTAAAAAACAAAGACTATGGAGAAAAAGTAGGCAAGCAGAGTTTGGAGATTCAGAATTAACTTGAGAGCCCTGTAGGTATTTTCTTTTGATAGATTATATATATAATAGCAACAATTTTAAATCTCCCTATGTTGTTAAGAAGCCATTATATTTCTATAATAAATTTGGCAGCTCATTTTTACAATTTCACATCTTCCTAAAAAGATCTTCATTTCTTCATGACTAAACTGCCTTTAATCTATGTGTCCCTGGGAAAATTACTTATCCTCTATAATGTGTCTATATCATAGGACTCTAATAAGGATCAGATGAAAATGCAGACATAGAAGTGTTTCATAAAATATAAAGAACTAAATATCATTAAGGTATTAGAATAACACAAATATTTTGTATTAAAAAATACCTTCATTAAGGAGGAATCATTTGACTGCTAAAACATTCCATTATATTCCTTCTCAAATCAATTACTGGCTAATGTAGAGAAAAATAAGCTTATAATTACATAATATAGGCAGACCTCACCTTCTTAAAATTTATACTCATACTTAACGACAGTTAACAAATTACAACCAAGACTAATATTCATCCAGAAGGAATCTGTAGGCCTTAACAATTATTTGTAGTTGGTATCCATTACAACTGGTGATTGATTTCTGGTCTGAATGGTAGGTACCTATGCCACACTGGTTGTTGGATATTTTGAAGGTCACCTTAACTGCTCATATTTTACCACAGACAGCCAGATGATACAGAAATTACTGGCTCCTTCCTAACATCCCTACATTAATCCTATTCATTTTTTGTCTTCATCTGGCCTGACAGCCACATGGGGCTCTAAGCACAAGACATTTATGTAGCATAAAGATATTGCACATGAGTTTCAGCAGAGGACAAAGAGAAGTGGCATTAACTGCAGCCAAGATGGGAAACCAAACAGAAAAAGATACAGTGTGTATTATTAAATGGTAATGACAAAATAATATTTGTTTGATGGTTTCCTAAGATAGTAGCATAAGATGCTCCAAGGAGCCACTCCCCCACAGAATCTTTCTACAACTAGCAAAAAATGGCAGAGATAGTGTCCTCAAAACTCAAAAAAACAATTAAATGGTGCAGTAAGTAGGCAAGTGCTGAATCTAGAAAACACAACTTAAAAAAAAAATTGTAGGAGAAGCTCCTGGCAGCCTTGCAGGTGCCTCCCCAACCCTTCCCTGGTGCGGTATAGAGCCAGCCTGCTTTCCCATGTAGGTCTCTGGCCTAGTTTGTGGCCCCTAAGCACACACTGGGTTGCTTATATATTGGTACCAATCTCTCAGGTGGCTACATGAAAAGATTAAACCAGGAAACTCATCTACGGCTCACCCTCCCAGAACTTGTCTTGCATAGAGAAACAGATTGCAGATAGCTAAAGCAGTGTAATAAACAATTAAGTCAAAGTGGCCTGGGACAAAGGATTGACTGCTTTAAGAAATACAATTGATGTACAAATATTGAAGCATTGCTACTAACCATGCTCAATGGTTTACATTACGGTTTACATTCTGGATCGTACACTTTTATAGGTTTTCATGAAATTTAAAATGGCCTGTACCCATTATTGCAAGATGATATAGAACAATTCTAATGCGCTAAATATGATGCAGACAAGCTCAGGAATTCGGCACCCTGTCAATGAGCCTTACTTCGGAATTTATGCTCCCCAGTGTAACCGAGTTAGACTAATTTATAGTTTCTTGCTCATGGCTTTTTTGTCCCTTTTATTTGAACTGATAATTAACACTATACTTGTTAAATATATGTCCCAGAGATTTAAATCTTTGGTCCATCCATGTGCTGGTTGAGTCCTGAATCACAGCAGTGTGCAACACCTACCTTTCAGCTCATTGAACTCACCCAGGACAACTAACAAGATCATAATGATGGACAATACCCATTCCAAGGAACAGAGAGTCTGCAACTGCAAGCAAGGTAGTTCCATCTTTCTGCCCCATGGGATCTAAGCCCCCTCTCAATTAGAAACAGAGTGAGCATCACCGTCCCCAAATCCTCAAGATTGGGAAATGAACAATGGACTAAAGTAGACTTATTATTCTAGCAATGGAGGAGTTTTTAATCATTGCTATAAAGGCAGCAGCCACCAGAAGTTCTGAGGGGAGGGAGAGGGAAGAATAGGTGTAACATGGGGGCACTTTCAGGACATTTGAGTTGTTCTACATGACATTGCAATGATGGATACAGGCCATTATATACTTTGTCATAACCTACAAAATTGGGTGAGACAGAGTGTAAACTATAATGCAAACTATAGTCCATAGTTAGTAGCAATACTTCAATATGTGTCCATCAATTGTAACAAATGTACCACACTAATGAATGGTGTTGTTAATGTGGGAAAATGTGGGAGGAGAAGGGATTGGGGCATATGGAAATCCCCTATATTTTTTTATATAACATGTATATAATCTAAAGCTTCTTTAAAAATAAGAAAAAAAATGATAATAAAAAAGAAATACAATAAAGCACCCAGGTAGGGGGAAATATTTTCATAGGGATTAGAAGGATTACTGTTAAAGGGGAATTCCTGAGGGCACTAGCAAGCACAAGGCAAGGACATGACCCAGATTCATAAAAGATAAAGATCCTGCTTTCACTTTCACCTCAAGCTGTAAGAACGGTGAAACACTGAAGGAGAACACAAGCCAAGACAGACCCAATTAACAAAGACTGTTAGAGTTGATTTTTGCTTTGTTTTCTTTGTTTTGGTTAGCTTCTAGCACTCAAGGAAATCTCTGTGATATCATTAGTGGGAGCCCTAGATCCCACAGTTAACACTTAAAATATTAAAATGCAAGTATGAAAAAAAAAATCACAAGACACAAAAAGAAACAGGAAATATTGGTCCATCCAAAGGAACAAGATAAAAATCTCAAAACCATCGATGAAGGAGGCCAGCCTTTGAATATACTGGATGAAGATTTTTTTTTTTTAATGATCCTCAATGTGCTCAATAAGATAAAAGAAAACATAGAAGAAGAACTAAAAGATATGAGGAAAATGATGAGTTAGCAATATGAGAATCACAATAAAGAAATATAAATTTTAAAAAAGAACCAAACAGAAATAATGGAGTTAAAGACCACAATAACTAAAGGAAAGAAAACAAACAAACAAAAAAACTCCTTTGAGTTTCAACAGCAGATCTGAGCTGGTAGAAGAAGAAAGAATTAGAGAATTTGAAGACAAGACAATTGAAATGATTCAGGCTGAGAAAGAGGAAGAAAAGAATTTTAAAAAGTGAACAGAACTTAAGAGACCTATGGGATACCATCAGCCATACCAATATGTGAATTCTGGTAATCCCACAAGAAGAAGAGCAAGAGAAAAGAACATAAAAATATTCAAAGAAATAAGGGCAGAAAACTTTCAAAAATTTAAAGAAGGGGATAAATACACAAATTTAAGAAACTCATCAGGGTAAAACTCAAAAAGTAGTATGCCCATACATAACAGTAAAACTATCAAATGTCGTGGATAAGGAGAGAGTTCTGAAAGCTGCAAGAGCAAAGCAATGTGTTATGTACAAGGGAGCCCCAGTTTGACTGGGTGCAAATTTTTTATCAGAAATCATGGAGTCAAGAAGACTATGGGTTGAAATACTTAAATAACTAAAAGAAAACAACTGCTGACCAAGAACTTTATATCCAGCAAGACTGTCTTTCACAATTAAGGGAGAGATTGAGCCATTTCCAGATAAAAAGTGAGGGAGTCCATCACTACTAGACCTGCCCTATGAGCAATGTTAAAGGAAATTGTTCAGACTGAAAGAAAAGGACACTACACAGTAGATCAAAGTGGCATAAAGAACTAAAGACCTCCAATAAAAGTAATCATATGGGTAATTTTAAGTGCTGGAAATATTGTATTATGTTTTTTTGGTATGTAACTCTACTTTTCCCTTCTAACGGGTTTTAAAAGTCAAATGCATAAAAAGCTATGATAAATCTTTGGTTTGGGGATACAAGGTATAAAGATATGATTTGTAACAAGTACAAATAAAGGTGGGGGATAAAGAGGTAAAAGAAAAATGTATATGTACACTATTGAAGCTTAGTTGGCATCAAATAAAATATGATTGTTATAAATTTAGGATGGTAAATATAAATCCCATGGAAACCACAAAGAAAATATCTGAAAAATATATACAGAAGGGAATCAAAATGGTACACTACAAAAAAACAAATAAATATGAAATTAGGTATTAACAGAAGAAATGAGGGTCAAAAAAACGTATAAGACTTAATAAAGACCCAAGCCCAAAATGACAGATGAAAACACCTGCATTATCAGTAGTTACTTTAAATGTAAATGAATTCAGCTCTTCAATCAAAAGGCAGAGATTGGCAGAATAAATAAAAAAGCATTATCCAACCACCTGATTGTTTACAAGAGACTCAACTTGGAAAACTCTAATGGCAGAGCCCCAAAATATATGAAGCAAATATAGACGTATTTGAAGAGGGAAAGATGGGTCTACAATAGTAAGAGAAGATGTCAATATACCACACTCAATAATGTATACAACATCTAGAAAGAAGATCAATAAGGAAATAGAAAATTTAAATATTATTAAGCAACTAGACCTAACAAAGATATTTATAACAATTCACCCAACAGCAGAACACAAATTCTTCTCTAGTGCACATGAGTCATTCTCAAGAATAGGCCATATATTAGCTCACAAAACAAGTCTTAATATATTTAGAAATATTGAAATAATACAATGTATCTTCTTTGATCACAAGGATGAAGCTAGAAATCAATAATAAAAAGAGAATTAAATAACATACTCTTAAACAAACAATGGCTCAAAGAAGAAATTACAAGGAAAATTAGGAAATATCTTAAGATGAAGGAAAATTAAAATACAACATACTGAAACTTACGGGATACAGTCAAGGCAGTGCTGAGAGGGAAATTTATAGCTTTAAATGCAAACATTAAGAAAGAAGAAAGATCTCCAATCAGAGATCTAATCTCACAACTGGAGAATCTGGAAAAAGAATAACAAACTAAACTTAAAGTGAGCACAAGGAATGACATAATAAATATGAGAGCAGAGATAAATGAAATAGGGAATAAAAAATGCCAGTAGAGAGAATTAACAAAACCAAAAGTTAGCTCTTTGAACAGATCAATAAAATTGGCAAAATTTTATCTAGAATAACAGAGAAAAAAAGGAGAGAATGCAAATAACTTGGATTAGAAATGAAATAGGGGGTAGGAATTACTACTGACTACATGGAAATAAAAAGGATTATAAGAGGATGCTATGAACCACTGTACACCAGTAAATTAGATAACCTAGATGAAATGGACAAACTCCTAGAAACACACAAACTATCTACCCTGACTCAAGAAGAAATAGATATCAAAAAACCAATAACAAGTAAAGAGATTAAGACAGTCATAAAACACCTCCCAATAAAAGAAAAGGTAGGGCCAGATAGATTCACTGGTGAATTTTACCAAACATTCCAAAAAGAATTAACACCAATTGTTCTCAAATACTTCCCAAAAAATTGAGGATGAGGGAACATTCCTTAACTCATTCTATGAATTCAACATTACTCTCATACCAAATCCAGATAAAGATACCACAAAAAACAAAAATTATAGACCAATAACCCTTATGGATACAGATGCAAAAATCCTTAACAAAATACTAGCACACCAAATCCAACAGCATATTTAAAGAATTATACGCCATGATAGAGTGGGGTTAAAACCAAATATGCAAGTGTAGTTCAGCATAAGAATATCAATTTGTGTAATACACCATATTAATAAAATGAAGAAAAAAAACATACATGATTATCTCAATTCACACAGAAAAACATTTGACAAAATCTAGCACCCCTTCTTCATAAAAATACATAGAAAACTAGGAATAGAAAGAAACCTTCTCAACATGTTAAAGGGCACATATGAAAAACACACCACTAACATTGCACTGAATGGAGAAAGAGTGAAAGTTTTCCCTCCAAAATCAGCAACAAGACAAGAATGCCACTGTCACCACTGTTATTCAACATTTTGCTGGAAGTTCTAACCAGAGAAATTAAGTTTAAAAAGGAAATAAAAGACATCCAAATTGGAAAGGAAGAATGAAAGCTTTCCTTATTTGCAGATGACATGATCCTATATACTGAAAATTCTGAAAAATACACAATAAAGCTACTAGAAGTAGTAAATGAATTCAGGAAAGTGTCAGGGTACAAGATCAATATTCAAAAAACAGAAGTATTTCGATATACTTGGAATGAACAACCTGAAGATGAAATCAAGAAAATGATTCCATTTAAAATAGCAACTAAAGGAATCAAATGTCTAGGAATAAATTAAGATGTAAAAGATTTGTCCGTCGAAAACTGCAAAACATTGCTAAAAGAAATCAAAGAACTCCTAACTAAATGGTAGGACATTCTGTGTTCATTGATTAGAAGCTTAATATTTTTAAGATGTCAATTCTACCCAAAGCAAATTACTTATTCAATGCAATCTCAATTAAAATGCCAGCAGTCTTCTTTTCAGAAATGGAAAAGCCAATCACTTTTTTTTTGTGGAAGGGTGAAGGGCCCTGAATAGCCAACACCATCATGAAAAAGAACAATGTTGTAGGACTCACACTTCCTTATGTTAAAATGTTTTACAAAACTACAGTAATCAAAGCAACATGCTACTAGCACAAGGACAGAAAAATAGTCCAATTGCTTTGAATTGAAAGTTCAGAAATAAACATTCATATATATATATAATCAATCAATTTTTGGCAAGGGAGCCAAGTCCACTCAATGAGGAAAAATCAGTCCCTTCAACAAATGGTGTTGATAAAACTGGATGCCCATATGCAGAAGAATGAAGTTAGGCCCCTACTGCACACTTCATATAAAAATCAATTGAAAAATGTATCAAGACCTAAATATAAGAGCAAAAACTATAAAATTCCTGTGAGAAAACCTATTGAAGCATCTTCAGGACATTGTGTTCAGCAATGGTTTTACTAGATTTTACACCAAAAGCACAAGCAAAAAAGAAAAAAATAGATAAATGGAACTCCCTCAAAATATAAAATGTTTGTGCATCAACAAACTCATCATGAAAATAAAAAGACAACCTACAGACTGGGAGAAAATATGTGAAAAACACATCTCTGATAATGGCTTAATATCCAGAATTTATAAAGAAATCCTATGACTCAAGCACAAACAAACAACCCATTTTAAAAGATGGACAAAGGACTTGAATAGACATTTCTCCAGAAAAGATATACAAATGGCCAATAAGAACATGAAAAGATGTTCAACCTCATTAGCCATTAGGAGATGCAAATCAAAACTACAATGACATACCACTTCACACTTATTAGAATGGCTACTATTTTTTTTTTTAAAGGGAAAATAACAAATATTGGAGAGGATGTAGAGAAATAGGAACACTCATTCATTTTTGGCAGGAATGTGAAATGGTACAGCCGCAGTATAAGATAGTTTGGTAGTTCCTAGGAAGTTAAGTATAGAATTACAATATGACCCAGTAATCCTACTTCTAGATACACGCTCAAAAGAATTGAAAGCGAGGACTCTAAAAGATATTTGCTCAATGACATTTATAGCAGCATTATTCACAATTGACAAAAATTTGGAAGCAACCCAAGTGTCTATCAATAGATGAATGGATAAATAAAATATAGTATATATATGCAATGGAATATTATTCAGTCTCAAAAAAAGAATGAACTTCTGATACATGTGGCAACACGGATAAACCCTGAAGACATCAGGTTGAGTGAAATAACAGAGGACAAATATTGCATGATCTCACTGATATGAAATAATTAGTATAAATAAATTCATAGAGTCAGAAACTAGAATAGAGTTTAGAAGATAGGGTGAGTGTAGGGATTGGGGAGTCAATGCTTAATTGGTACAGTGTTTCCATTTGTGGTGAAGGAAAAGTTTCGGTAATGGATGATAGTGATAATGGTACAACATTGTGAATATAATTAACTCCACTGAAATATATATTTGAATATGGTTAAAGGGGAAATATTAGGTTATATATATATATCTAGAATAAAAGTTTTTAAAAGCCATTTGTACAATCCAATCAGTGAATTCTAAAGTAAAGTGTTGACTATAGTTTATGGTATAATTATAATAATATTGTTTCATCAATTTTAACAAAGATACACACTAAATCAAAGTGCGTGAGGTGAGTATATGGGAACTCTGTATTTTCTGCATGATTTTTCTGCAAACCTACAACTTCTCAAAAAAAAAACACTTTAAAAAAAAGGATACCATGTCTCTTTTGGGCCCGTACAATGTATGAGGTAATTTGACAGCATTAATTCTAAAAGGCTCCAGCTTCTCTAAATCACTGCTTTAAAAGACAACAACGTATTTGGTTGTATGCATTTCTGTGAGTGTAAAAGAATTAACATTTTCTATCATTTATATTTATTATTTATACTTATTAATACTTCCTACAAAATGCTAAAAATTTCTCAAAAACACAACATGATCTAATGATTGTTTTAGTCCAGAAATGTAATGCAATAGGAAGAAACTGTGACCAAAGCAAAAACACTCTGTGACCGAGGCAAAAACACTTGTAGTTTGTGAGGACTAAACGAAATTACTTTGTTACAGTCTGGCACAGAGCAGTCCGGGAATAAACGTTCCTTCACTATTGAATTTGCAATATAAATGCTGCTCCATGTTGAAACTGTGAATCACATTAACTGCTGTCTAACATGGCAATAAATCTATTGAGTAGTGTAAGGATATATCTCAGGAATTAGTATTTTCCACTAATAAAAAGAGGTAGCAATGAAGTACAAAATTACAGCACAAGCACTGATCTTGTGTGTTTGGAGCGAATATTCATGCCAAACATGCGTGTTCTCTCTGATTCAAGTCTGTGAACTCTATGAGCAGAAACACATGAGAAAAAATATCATCTTCATGTAAGAAAAATGTTGTACCAAAATCCCATGGTATTTTAAAATAACTTTTCTAAATATTTCATTTATTTTACAAGTTGTCACTGCATATATCACACAAAGTGAAAGCTTGATAGCACACAGCATCTGCCCTCAAGCAATTTACAAATGGAATTCAGAATCTTCCCTCATCCTTACAATTTACCACTCTCTCAGTGTTTTACCCAGTTTCATGAATCTGGAAGTTATCTTTGAAATCTCCTTCTGCCTTATCTCTTATAGCCAGTGAAAAACCAAGTCCAGATATTTCCTCTTTGTAACTGTCTTTCCAATCCATCTAAGCCTCTCCATCTCTCTGATCCCTCTGCCCTAGACCAAACCATTGACATCTCTCCTCTGGACGGCACCATATGAGAACTCAGACAATGAAGGCAGATTGTTGGAATTCGATTTAGTCAACATGGAAAAGTGTGATAGTTGCTTATCTTCCTCGTGTCAGTTTGCTCATCTGTGAAATGAGTAAAATAAAATGGCCTACCTCATTGTGAGGATTAAATTAGCTATTACAGGTAATGTGCTTAGAAGTTCTGAGCCTGGCAATGGATGCTATGTGCTCAATCAATTTTAGATAATCTTACTGCAATGGCCTACCAAAGTGTTTCCATACTTTTAGTTCTGCTTTCTTTCCATATGGCCACATTTGTTTATTTTCTTAAAGTCCCCGCAGTGTCTGGTCTCTTTCTATCTCTCTAGTTTTTGTTTCTTCAATATCAGTCAGCTTTTGTTGCATTCTTATTAATAACAAACAATCTCCAAAAATTTCAGTGGCTTATAGCCCCAAAGGGTCATTTGTCTTTCACATTACGTGTTACTCTGGGCCACCTGAAACTCTGTGGTTCTTCTCCAGGCTTCCACACCACTGTCTTCACAAATGGGGATGGGACTGAAGGACCAACCCCTATCCAGTACATGCTATTCTATCAAAGCATAAGGCAGAATTAAGAGTGCCCCAGCCAGCATTTACAACTTTAGCTCATACATGAGAAATATCAAGTCCATTCCCATCCCATTGTCAAAAGAATGGCAAAGTCCAAAGTCAATGGTGCAAGGAGGCATGGCAGGGGCAGGTAGGGAAAGAATAACTGAAAAATTATATAATTTAGCACACTCTCAGAGCTCCATCAACACTTGGCTCCTTTTCATTCCTCATGTGCCAGTTTCTTGCTTTAAATACCTTTTATGTGCAATTTCCTCTGCCTGGAATTCTCTTCCTGCTCCTCCTCTCCCTTCACCAAGCTGGAATCTATTAATCTCAAGTTCAACTTAAATATGATTTCCTCAGGGAATCCCCAAGCATAGGTAATGTTTCTCCCATTAGGTTTTCTAAGAGCAAACTACAATTGTCCTACATAACACATATCAGAATAGTAAGTACATAAATAATTGACTAATTAATTCAATACTATCTTCCTCTTCATTCCCAAATATAAGGTTGAGTAAAGTTGAGTGGTATTTGGAGACAGAGGAGGTATCAAATCTTTCCTGAAAGGTCACCATTTGAGTCATATTTGAATTACCTATTTATACAATAAGACCATGGCGATTAGCTTCCTGATTAGAAAAAGTCCATCAGAGACTTGAGGTAAGTATGTGAATTAATCCATCCTCTATTTACTATTTCATTGTGGAGATACAGCCCAGAGGACTTTTGAATTAAGATAACAATAAAAATAAGATTAACTTGCAAAGCAAGCAGTAATAAAAACAAGAATCTAGAGGTACCAAAGTACCAGGAAATTCAAAGATTCTTAAGAAAAACATTAGTCCTATTCCTTTTTCCTCTCAAGATTCTAGAACTATTTTTGCAACACAAGAAAAAGTAGTTAGAAACAAACTTAAAACCTCTGTGTTATTTACAGTGTAATCCCTTTTTATATTGAAAACACCATACTAGATTTAATTGCTTTTCCCTTAAAAAGCATATGTAAAAAAAAAAAAAAAAACAAAAACAAAAAAAACTCATTTTCCACTTGCATAAACCAAATGAGTTTTTCATTCCTGACGTCTTCGGAGGAAACTGTTCCAGAACTGACTGTGGCTGGGGTTTCCTTTAATATTTAACCATATCACTCGAAAAACTATTTTTAATTATGTAGCATGTAGCATGGGTGATCACACTTTCTGGTTTTAATTTATTTATAGTCATGAAGTCTTGCAGAATCCTACAAAAAAATCAAATTTCTTCCTGAACAAGAAGGACTGTAGTTCTCCCAACCCTCCCCCTTTGTAATACAGTGATGATGGAATACCAAGAAATAAAATGAACACGATATATAGATCAATCTAGGTGCAGTCATGCCGTCAAAGAACAGAAGTAATATTAGAAATCCATTCAGCTTTCAATGTGGCTTTCCTGAGAATTGCATAGTGTAGTGAAGGGTAATTCTCTGAGAAGCAGAGAACAGGGACCATGCTTTATATGCATGCTATATGCATCTCTGTGTGTATTTGCGTTTGTGCTTGATTTCTTAAGTTATATACATTAAGAAATCATTTGCTGACTTCCAGTCTCACACTATGTGAACACACTCCAACATCTCACACCTGCACTGTGCAAAATCCACTGAAGTCTTTTCCCTCTTGTCCAGTTTCGTCCTGTCATTCTATGATTCAAAAATCTCCAATAGCTCCCCATGGCCTAAAGGACCAAGTTCAAACTCCAAAGCTTATCATAATATTGCATCATTCTTCTTGTGCAAATTTATTTTCACATTTGCCTCTATGTAGACCTGTGTCCCCACTGATCCTCAAACGCCCCTGCTCTTTCTCATTCTTCCTTCATGCTGTTTCTTATACCCTCTTGTTAATTCACATGCAACCCATCCCTCAAAGTCCACTCAAGCTTACATGGAGTTCCCATTTCTCTGAATTCCTGTGCATTTGTTCTTTCTATGACTAACTTTCACACTTATTTATATACTACTTTGCATCATTACTTAACTCATTCATGTGCAGATGTTTGCCTCCCTTGTTAGATTGTAATCAAAGATGAAGCAAGAATTCTGCCCTTTTTTCTTTGTATACCCACTATACTAGTGCTGAACATAATACTCTACACAAAACTAACTTTCAGATATTTAAAAAAAGTGTATACTAAGGCAAAGTTAGGTATATTATAAGAGGTTTTTAAAGCTGTGGTTGTCCTATTTTTTCTTTCTTAAAAAAGGTTTATTCTACAATATTTCTGAAAGCAGGTCTATAGTTTACCCTGCATGAAATAAAGAGATGTCAGAACTAGTATGTGTCTTTGAATACATACCTAAAGCCAGTGGTATTTCCTCCACTAATAAGGAGAAGAAACAACAATGGGTTGATTTCATAATCCATCCGGGACAGACTCCCTGTGACTATCATGATAAACTTATACTCCCTACAGCCATTTCCTATGTGGTTAGAAGAGTAGTGGGCAAAAGTAAAATATCATGAACATTATGCCAGATAACTCCCTCTGAGATTTGTTCCTTCTGGGTAAGACCAAAATGAAAGCTAGTTTGAATACTCACAAACCAGGGTCTTCAGGGAGTTTATTTAATGTAGGCCTGTGAACTGAGGTTTGGAAAAGATATAGCATCTAGGTACCAGGTACCTTCTGGCACATTTCTATAAAATTGATTTTGCAATTCTAATTGAATGTAGCATGGAATTCCCAAAAAGATATCAAAGTCCATTTCTTAAGATTTGGAGCCCATATTTTGAGAGGCAGATGTTGGCAGAAGAGCTGAGAGTCCTTGAGGGGTGTAGCATTGGTGGAAGGTTTTCCACAGTCCTTACGATGGCACCTGTGGGGAAGGAGTGTACCTAGCAGAGTTGCCTACCAGGAAGAGCTTACTAGATAAAATATAGAACACCCTGTTAAATTTGAATTCCAGATAAATAATTTGTTTAGAATAAGTAGGTCCCAAATATTGAATGGGACATATTTATATTAAAAATTTATGCAGCATTTATCTGAAATTTAAATATAACTAGGCAACTTGTATTTTTATTTGTTAAATTCTTAATTACTCCTATCAGGGGAACTATATGGAGAGATTGTTAAAATTCTGTTAGCAGGACATAAGCAAATAACTTCTCCCTTGGAAATTTTTAGGTACCTTGTCAAAAAATACATCTTCTATTAGCCTTTCAAATATTACAATTGATATTTTCATTCTAGAAATCAAATAATATAACATTGGCTAAAGAATCAACTATACTGGAAGAAAATAAATAATAGCTAAAGAGAACAATTCTATTATAAAACACTACAATTTCTCTCTTTTTTCCATTTTACTTCATAAAGTGAGACACTAGTTAGTTTGGTCTTAAGTAAATTCAGAAATGAGAAAAAATGACTATCAAAAATTGGGGAAACCATAGTCACAACTCCCAAGCATCAATATGTAGGGGATTATGGGAAGATGTGAACATTCTCGTCTTTAACGGAGAATAAGGAAGTGTCTAACAAGTGCTTACAGCCGTCTCTGTAAAACCTTCCTGGTTCCAGCTAAGTCAGTCAGTCTCATTTTGTGCAGCCTCCGTCCTCCATGACAGCCTGACATAACAGATTTTTATCAAAACTGCAACACTGGGAGCAGATGTGGCTCACATGGTTGAGTGTCTGTCTCCCATGTAGAGGGACCTGGGTTCAATCCCCAGGATCTCCTGGTAAAATTAAAAAAAACAAAAACAAAAAACTGCAACATAGGCTGTGTATCACATACCAACAATAAGAAGTCCAGGAATCCTTGCCTTGAAGCTTTATATGTTTATTTTTAATGCATCTCTTTCACTTGCTCTTGTTCTCACTAAATGGCAAAGATTTGTTCCTGCATTCTCAGCATGGTTGTTTATCATCAGCCTTATCATCACTAAGGAAAATAAAAGAAACCACCCAATTTTGGATCCTACTCAGTAAAAATTAACTTCTTTAGTGAACAGAAAGCACTGTGAGACTGGTTGCTTTTCCACTGACCTTGATTGTGTTGGGGTGACATCTGGAAAAGCATGCTATGCTCTCATTCACATGAAAGAGCCCCTTAAGGAAAGCAGCATGGATGATGTGACGGTTCAGCCAGAGATCCGCAAGGAGCCATGCACACGTACAAGAGGTGTGCAGCCAGCAGAGCTGGCCCGTATTGTTTAACTTGAAAAATCCACACTGCCAATTCCACAGTTTTGGACAAAATATTAACGTGTTTACCTAGGAATTTTCGACTGGAAAGTTGATGATTGATTTGCTAATTAAGTCAAGTCATCACTTAAAATTCTTGATTGCTAAACATATGCTGGTTGCTGTGCCTTCTTAAAACTTAAAGGAGGCACTCAAATTGAGAACTTGTTGGAAAGATCATCTGAAAAATAAAACAGCAGAAGTTAAGTCCTGGGGAGTTCAGGTTAAACTGGGATTGACTTTATTCATATAGACTCAATTTTTTCCAAATTAAACATATTGTTTAATTTATACATTCTACCATGGAAGCATTTTAGGATAGTTTCAGTGTATTATTTTCTATTGATTCAATTCCTTTCCTGGAACTCTTTTCCAAAATCAATTCAATTTCTGAAATGAAGAGAGGTTTTCCTTCAGCTTTCAGTGTCTCTTTCCAAGGTTCAAATGGGGGAGGACAACTGGTAGACATGTGGCTAGAATTATTTTAATTACTGTTGGGTCATTTAGAAGCTGTGCATCTTTTCCTTTTATCAGAGGTATTTACTCCCTGTTAGTTAACAGAAATTATTTCACCCAGAAAAGAATTATTTTAGGAAATTATGTAATCAGCCTTCAGTGAGAACTATCTT
>JAKSZT010054477.1:4023396-4119451 GCA_026826555.1 Tolypeutes matacus
AGGAAGGAAGGAAGGAAGGAAGGAAGGAAGGAAGGAAGGAAGGAAGGGGAAGTGTGGTCTCTGTTCATAATTCTTTCCACTGAGCAAGTGGCTCAGATGTTTCTCTGAGGTAATGCTGACAGAAATCTTTGGGCATCAGTCCAAAGGGGTCCATTCCAGCCTTGTGTTATTGAAATCAATAACAGAAGCTTAACATATTTTCAACTTATGTACCCTCACAGATAAGCACAAAGACTTCATCAAGAGCAAAGTACATCAACTCCTTCAAACACCAACAGATTTTTAATGCAGTCATCTTAGTCTCAGCAGTAACCTTGCATATCAGTGTGCTGAGGTATGTGTTATGTGATTGTGCTTAGATTTAAAAGTACTTAAGAGCATTAAAAACCCAGTCTAGAGAAAACTGTTACCAATGTCTATCAATAGCCAGTTCTTCTCTACTTGTAAGTACAGAAGGTTCATTGATTTGGCCAATGAAATGTGAGGGGGAAGTAACATGAGTCATATTGGAAGGAAGCATTTAATTGCCAGTGCTCAACTCTTGCCCTCTTTTTTTTTTTTTTCCTTTGCACTTGCTTTTTATTTTATTATTATTTTTTTTAACATTCTTTTTTTTCTTTTTTTTTTTATTGTGGGTAAAAATCAAAATTTTCACAATACATACCAACATTTGCAAAATGATATATAAATATATATGCATATACGTGCATTTGCTTACAAAAATGTTATTTATGTATATATATATAAATATATTTTAAGAGGTGCTTAGATACCCAAAATATTACACGGAACTCACTGGGATTCCCATGTTGCCCACCTCCCACACGTCCCACCACATCCCACACAAACATCTCCCACAAGTGTGGCCCACGCCCTCTTGCCCTCTTTTTGCCTGAAGTGGCAAACTCTGAATAACCATGTTGAGAAGAAGGCAACGTATGTTGGTGAGGAATGACTTGGTGGAGCAGAGATACCACTACCACCACCACTGACCCACGATGGAAATGTAACACAAGCAATTAAATAAACTTTAGCTGTGTTAAGCCACTGGGATTTTATTTCAGTATAAACTAATCTACCTAAAGGTTACACCATCTTTTCCAATAAAATGAAAAAGTAATGAAAGGTTTAACAGTCATAGTAAAAAAAGGGCATATGATTATGGTGAAAATTAAAATAGATGCAATTATTAAATTATATCTCATAAGATAATAAATATTGCATTGACATATAAGAAAAATGCATCAACTGTAAGAACATTTCTAAAGGATAGAGTGAATCATTCCACATGTGAATTGGAACTGACAATTGATAATAATCAGCAAGAGATGGCAATTCACAAAAATGGGAAAACCTGCTGCTAATTCAGAAAAACTTAGGAATTTGATAAAGTAAAGGCTAATCCAAGGAAATAACTTTGATAAAACATATGTCACAAGCAGAGCTAGTATCTGGTACCATGGGTTCAAATGGTGGCTGTAGATACCATAGCTGAAAAATGTGCAATGCTGATCAATTGTGGGAAAAGATCCCTGATAAAAAACACATCATCAGTAGGAGAATATGCAAAGTTTAAACCTTTAAAAGACTTATTCACTATTCTATTTGATAAAAATATGTCCTTGAACTTGAACTTGACTCAGTCACATAAAACTTAGGAACAAATGGACATAACAAACAGCTTTTTGTAAACAAATGTGTTTTTAAACATATTAGCATCTATACACAGATACCCATTTTGGTCATTTACTAATTTAGAAAGAATAAAGATACATATACCCTTTTTTCCCTCATTTTTCCATATATGGTCTTCCCCTTTTCATCTTCTTTTCATGCTTTGAAGTGCAATTTAATTTTTCTCCTCTTCCAATGGTCAGATTCTAATTTCATATGTCAAGATGGCTAGGTTATGGTGTCCCATCACTGGCCTCATTGTTACCATGAGGGAATTTCATGCATTTAAGTCATTAGTCAGTTGGTTGCTTCTTTAGCTGATCACATCTATAATCAACAAAGGATATTGCCTTCAACATTAAGAGGATTCTCCCAATCTATTTTTCAACTGATTGGGAAACTCCTCTCATTGCCTTAAAGAGAGGATCCAGAACATGGATTTCAACAGTCAGAAAGAAGAATTTCTATCTCTACTTCATCCAGCCAGGTTCTCCTGGTAATTCAACATCACCATCACATCAAATTCCAAACTTGCTGTTTGCCCAGTGGAATTCAGACTCACCAATCCCCACAGTTGCATAAGCCAATTCCTATAATAAATGTCTTAATATTCTGTTGGTTTTGATTTTCTGGAGAACCCTGACTAATACAGACTCCATTGCTAATCTAACATAGGTCATTGTAAAAAAAAAAAAAAGATTGTGGCTAGATCCAGTGAAGATGAGGCAATTGGGGTACTTTGTGGCAGAGCACCTGGGGCCTAGCAACTATTCCTGGTAAGGTTACAAATTGACATATCTACATAAAACATTACATTTAGTATAGATTCATGGACTCTAGAACAGAAAGAAGAAAAAAAAAATCTCTGGTAATAGTTCAATTCTGCCCTGAAGTAAAAATAGCCACTGCAACATTTCCAACATGCCTTCATTCTATCTCTAGCTCAACAACATCAACCACAGGGAACTTAATCATTTCCAAGGCACTCCATTGTATTTTTCACAGATATCATAATTAGGAAAGTCTTCCCTATATTCAATCTGCATCTGCTTTGCTATGAATTCCATTGTTTGGTGTTTTTCGTGTTGGGCAGAGGCACACAGAGCAGAGGAAACAATGAGCCCAAGTGTTTAAGTGCTGGTGCTCTGAGGCCAGAACACCCAGGTTCCAATCCTGGCTCCACCACCTAGTATCTGTCCTCAGGGAAATTGTTGAACTTCTTTGTATCTCGGTTTCCCCATCTGTAAAACAGACATAGTATGATAATTATAATCAATAAACAATAATGTCTGCATCATAATGTTGATTTAAACTTAAACGGGGTGATTTGTGTGAAAGTACTTAGCACCATGGCTAGCATAATAACTAAATAATGAATCTTCATTGAATTATAAATGCTTCTTCAAAATTATAGCCATTCATGCATTTAAGGATTGCTCCATCTACTGCATCTCTTCTGCATGGTAAGTACCTCTGTTTCCTTTATATCTATTTCTTAGAGAAGTGCCTTTTATTATGGAGCAAGAAAGAGGTCCAGGAAGATTTCACAGAATTTGAGTAAATCACTAAGAAAGGGAACAGCAATTTGGCTTAAAGGGGACATAATAATAAAGTCCTAAAAATAATCATATTTCATAAATTGCAGAGAACTCTAATTTAATCACATCAGGAAAAATCATGTAGAAATGTTTTTCTCTGGCCCATGTTTACCTAGTCTAAACAGATAAATGCTTTACTTGGTGTGTTAGTCAGCCAAATTGGTACTGATGCAAAATACCAGAAATTGGTTGATTTTTATAAAGGGTATTTATTTGGTGTAGAAGCTTACAGTCACAAGGCCCTAAAGAGTCCAACTCAAGGTACCAGACTCACTCAGAGTCTGTTGCCACGTGTTGAAGCAAGATGGCGGGCGATGTCTGCAAGGGTTCAGTCTTCCTCCTCCTCCCAAGGTTCTGTGGTCCCAGCTTCTTCCAATCTCAGTCACAGGCTGGGACAAGTCTTGTTTCTCTCCCAGGGCTTGTTTCTCTCCCAGCTCAGCTGTTCTGCTCTCTCCACAAGACCAGCTATAAACTGTCAGGGTAATGGCTTGTCTCTCTTCCCAGGGTCTCTGCCATGTTTAATGGGGGCTTCTTTCTTTCCTTACTGTATCTGCTTCTCTGTGTGCTTACTTCCTGGGCTGCAGGATCAAAACTCCTGCTAACTCCTCTGCTGTGTACTTTTCTGTGTGAGTCCCCGCCCACCAAGGTGGCAGGGACTCAACATCTTATTAACGTGGCCCAATCAAAGCCTTAATCATTATTTAATCATATAAAAGTGAAACCTCTGAATTTAATACAATCAAATATACCTAGAGGAACAGATCAGTTTACAAACATAATCCAATATCTATTTTTGGAATTCATAAATAATACCAAACTGTTACACCTGGTATTCTGATTATGATCCTCTACGCTTTATTTTCATATGCATTTTACTTTCATAGGATTGCATCAGTATATAAAAATAAAATGTTTTCTGTCTAAATGTTTTCCCTGCAAACTCTTTTCCTTTAACAAAAGGAGCAGTATATCAAACAACATTTTAGACAATTCAAATAAAAATCTCATTTTAATTTCATTGAAATATTTTAAAAAGCAAGTTTTCACCAGCCCTAACCCAATAAATCAACTTGAACTCTTTACACCCCACCCCATTTACCATTAGCCTCATTTATCTCATCACATTGTCTTCTGTATCCTTGGGTTAATTTAATATAAGCAAAGCTCCTCAGCTATTAAATTGGGAGAAATGTATTTTAGTTAAGGACCCTTGATCTACATGAAATAAAAATGCAGTATTAACACATGAGATAACATGGATGAATCTTGAAGATCTTATATTGAGTGAAGCCAGGCACTGAAAGACAAACATTACATGACCTCACTGATATGAATTAAGCAAATTGAGTGGATTCACAGAGCTAGAGTCTGGAAGATAGATTTACAGGAGACAGAAAGGGAGTAAAAGGTTGTGAGCCAATGCCCATATGGGCAAAACCTAAAATAAAGTAGAAGGGTGTAGTTGTGCAGTGGATGGGCGTTCGGTGGTGCTGGTCTGTGAAGAGGGTAGGGTGGAGGATTGGGTTGGTCTCTCTGTGGAACTAGGGGGAGTGTCGGGGAAGGAGCAGGTGAACTCTGGGGACTTGCAGATCTATGGTTAAAACTACAACACCGGGAATGTTCTTTTGGCAAACATGGCAGGGGAGGATTACTGGTGTAGGATGTTGGATGTTGGGGGAGTGGTGGCATACACGTCAGGGTGCACCTGGGACAGGCTTCTATGAAATATGTAAGTGTTTACCTTGTCCTGGTGTGTTATCTCAGTGGGTGGAGACCCACACAATAAACAGGAAAATATTGAACTCCCATCCTGGGGAGTTGTGCTATGTTCTCAAATAGAGTGACAAGAGTCTCTCAAGAACACAGGCAGTGACAAATAAAAGAAAACAGCTCAATATGTCAAGCCTTCAATATTACTGCAAGTAACTATCAATCTTATTATTCAAAAAGTGAGACTTAGTGGTTACCATAGGTCCCAAGCAGAGGGGAGGGAATAATAGAATAGATGCAGCACAGAGCATGTTGGGGATGTTGGAATTCTTCTGCATGATCTTGCAATAATGGATACAGGCCATTTTAAATTTCATCAAAATTTATAAAAGTGTAAAACCATTGACCATGGTTAGTAGCAATGCTTCGATATTTGTATGATTGTAACAAATGTATTATCTGCATGTAAAATGTTATTAATAGGAGAGAGGGGAAAGGTGGGAGGGCATTGAATATATGGGAATTCTCTATATTCTGTATGTGACTTTTCTGTAACCTAAAGCTTCTTTGAAGATAAAATGAAAAAAATGAAATAGAACACTGAGGGAATATATGGAAGAAAATGTCACTGTACATACAAGACAACAGATCTTACAGTGATAAAAGATAAAATGTCTAAAATTTTTCTTATTTAAAAATTTTTTGTATTTTGTTATTTTTTAAATTATCATTATTATTTCATTTTCTTATTATTTTTATTTGGTTATTTTTTTTTTTTTGGCTTCATCTTTGGAGAGGTTTTGGATCACAGAAGGGTCACAACTGTGGCATTGGTGCAGGGTGTCAGTGATGTGGGGAGTGCATGGTAGGGGATTCATCTGGGGCATGCCTCTAAGGCATATGAATGTGTCTCAAGTGTTTATGGGGCATCGCCATGGTGGTTGAAGATCCACACAATAACCAAAGAATATCAAATTCCCATCCTGGGTAGTTCTGCTACATTCTCTAATGGGACAGCAAGAATCCCCCAAGTATAGGGGCAGTGCCTAATGAAGGAAGAAGGAGCATTGCACTGGGCCCTTCTTATTGATTATTGTACTTATGAACCTTTTCTTTTGAAAATGAAACTTAGCCTAGTATTATATGTTGCCTAAGAGTTACCTCCTGAGGGCCTCCTTGTTGCTCAAATGTGGCCTCTCTCTAAACCAAACTCAGCATATAAATGTACTACCTTTTCCCCAGCATGGGTCATGACTCCCGAGTATGAGCCTCCCTGGAACCAAGGGATTATTACCAAGCACCAACTAGCAATGCACTTGGAAAAAGACCTTGTCCATAAGGGGGAAATGGTAAATACAAATGAGTTTTTATGGTTAAGTGATTTCAAAGTGAGTCAGGAGATCATTCCAGAAGTTACACTTATGCACATCTCAGCAGGATCTTGACTGCCCCAGTAAATAGTGCCTAAAATAAGGCAGCTCCTGAGGGCTCTAGAGACATCTAGACACTACAGGCATGGAAGGCAGCTCAGGAATTTGGTACCTTGCCAGTGGGCCTTACCTTGGAATTTATGGTCCCCAGTGTGACAGAGTTGGACTCATTTGTGGTTGCCCTACACATAGCTCTTCTGCCCCTTCTATTTGAATTTATAGTTAGCAATATACCTGATAGGTGTATGTCCAACAGACCTAAGTCTTTGGTCTGTCCATGTACCAGTTCAGCCCTGAATCTCAGCAGAGTTGAACCACCTACTCTCCAGTTCATTGGACTCAACCCAGGACACCAAACAAGGAGATGATGATGGAAAACAACCATCTCAAGTTACAGAGAGTGTCTGCAGCTGCAAGCAATATAGTCCCATCTATCTGCCCCATGGGATCTAAGCCCCCTCTCAATTAGAGGCAGAGTGGACATCACCATCCCCAAATCCTCAGGATTGGGGAATGAACAATGGATTAAAGTAGACTTACTATTATTCTACTATAGACTTATTTTTATTATAGCAATAGAAGAACTTGTATCATTGATATAAAAGCAGAACCACCAGAGGTTCTGAGGGGAGGGAGAGCAAAAAATAAGTGTAATATATAGATATTTTCGGGACATTGAAATTGTCCTGCACAACGTTGCAATGACAGATACAGGCCATTATATATTTTGTCATAACTTACAAAATTGCACGGGACAGAGTGTAAACTATAATGTAAACTATAATCCATGGTTAGTGGCAATGCTTCAATATGAGTCCATCAATTGTAACAAATGTACCACACTAATGAAGCATGTTGTTAATGTTGGGAAGCGTATAGGGGGAGAGAGTGGGGCATATGGGAATCCCCTGTTTTTTAATGCAACATTTATGTAATCTCAAATTCCTTTAAAATAAATAAATTAATTAATTAATTAATTAAAAATTATTTAAAGCTAAATTTTGAATTTAATTATAAAGAAGAAAAACAATAAGAGAAAAATGAAGAGAACAAGATGTCATAGAAGGCAAGGGAAGAGTTTTTCAAAAAGATGGGATTGTTAACTACAATGGATTTCTACTAAAGAGGAAATGATGTTTTCCACCAACCTCTGTGTGTGGTTTGGGTAAAAAAGAGTTCTAATAAGTCCCTCCATAGAATATGTTACACTTGGAGTCATGAGTGCTAGATTCTCATGGCATGTGGGAAATTTCATTTAGGTCATAATTAAAATTCTTATGGATAATAACATGCAGGGCCACCTACTCCCTAACAGGGATTAACTCAATGACAAGACATTTTCGCAGTTGTTCTTCCATGGAATTGGACTCTCTTCTCCATCTTGTTCATCAAAGGGAATCCAAGTGGGTCATTGAGCTCCTGAGAGCACAGTAGGTTGTATAGGTGTGACACTGCTGTGAGAAGGTGGACCTGGTTAAACAGAACATAAATCCACTTAAAGGCACACTTCATATTCCATTTCTCTTCTTGAGGAACTGTCGATTGTTGTCTTCTGCTCCCATCTATTTCAGCCTCTTGCTTACCAAAAAGGAAACTAGAAAATGAAATGTTAATCTTTGTTTCCAATTAACAATGGCTCTACTCAGTAAAAATTGCTTTATTTAAAAACTAGTAAGCTAGTGTCAAGGAAAGTATTTGCTCTTGTTCTATGTATAAAGTAGCTTGGAAACTTCATAGTTCAGGCTTATTATTCTCTACAATTAACAACTTTATGAAATTTAGGAGCCTCTCTATTATTTCTTTCTAAATTGTAACTCTAGCCGTATAAATTCATACAGTATGTTCCCCACAAAACATATACTGATTACTTCTATTCTAAAGAGTTGTTTGTATCATTGAAAACTTTAAATGAATCAAAGCAGAAATAGTTAAAAATGAAAAAACAGTCTTTAAGATACTTTAAGAAGTATCATAAACACATTTTATTTGCAATTTAATTTATATTAGAAGAAGTTAAACTTTAGTATTAAAATGTTTAATTTTACGAGTACTTAAAAGAAAAAAAAGAAGAGATTTTTTTAAAAATGAGGAAAGGAAAGAACAGGAAGGAAAATGAGAAAAGTGAAAGGGAAAACAAGATGCCAAGGAGAAGAGAAGAGCATGGGGAAACAATGGAAACATAAAAAGAGGGAGAGAAGAGAAAAGAGCTAAAACAAAGAGCAATCCGTGTTTCTTTATAATAAAATTACCTAGGGACAAATATGTCTTATTTAATGTAAGTAAACGAAGCAATGCAATTGTTCACTTGGGCAGTAGTTATCAGAATAAATTTATACCCTGACTTCAGACCTTTTTGAAGTTGTTTTCTATTCAAATAATCAGAGACTTTTTTTCTGAATAGAATTAATTTGTTCAATAAACTCTTTTTAAAGTACCTACCATGTGCCAGATATATTGGCATCACTAAAGCAACTTATAGAATGTGGGAAAAAATGATTTTATTTGGTGAAAGGGCTGAGATCAGAACATTTTCCATCACAGAAGCTTTCTAAGAAATTACACACAATAGATTGGTAAATATAACCAAGATGTACACACCCAATTTCCAAGAAAGCCTAAAACAGGAATGAAAAGAGCTCTGTGAAGGCCTCCTTTTAATATTAGCAGAGCTTAAAGGCAATAAGAAAGTAAATTCATCTGAGAAAATTTTGGAAAAATTACAGAATACAGTCTTTTGTATTTTGAGAGGTCCTGTTTTGTTTTTTACACTACCTCCATTATTCCCTGAAACAAACTGCTACACTCTCAGTTCTTCCCAGTGAAATCCTAGCCTTATAGAACTATTGATTTCAAAATCAAAAACTTTTACCTCCTTCTACCGATCTTTGCAGACAGGTTTAGTTACTACTCTTAGCTCTTTAGATGCTCTTAAATCTGGAGAAAATCCTTTTAAGGTTATAGATACTCTCACTTAACATGATCATTTTATAAAAGAAAAGTTAGAGACCTAGAGAGGTTAGGCTCTTTTCCAGGAAGACATAAGTATTTGATTGAACAGATCACACTTACAAAGTTCTGAAAGGTCATGCATAGTATCCGTGAAGATAAAAGCAGCATGGGGTAGACCATGGAATCCCTCCTTCTTTCTAAAACAGCCTCTGTCATAAAGAGAAAGGTCAGACCTAATTATCCAATGTTAAGATTTTCTCCAAGGCTGCATGGGTATTTCTTGATGATTATCTACCTCTCAAATTGAACAGTGACAGATTCTTCAAGAAATAAGCCCTGGTAGCTGATTTTAACTTCATCATAATCGATTATTTGTACTACTTGAAATATGCAAAATAAACCTAAAGCCATTGAAGAGGCTCTGTCTGCTAATCTAATATGCTTGTCAGATAATGGCATGTTCTAAAAAATATTGCTAAATTCATATTACTAATTTTAGGCAGAGACTGTGTATGCTGTTACCTCTTGGCAAACTATAATTGCTACTCAAAAAAGCTGAAAGTAAAATGCTACGTGCTTTTTATATAAAATATGTGTACACACATATCTTTATAAAGTATATGCATATACATATTTTTGGTTTTTGATAAGTTGTTGTCAGATGAATGAAAATTTAGCCAAATTCCTATACCTTAAAGACCATTTTCCCTAGTTTTCCTCCTCCTTTCACTCATCTTCCCAGATCCTGACTTCCCTACTCTCTTTCCCAACTCTCATTGTCAATGAACCTAATTCAGGACAGGAGCAGCAGCTCTGGCCCTAAATCAACAGGCAAATCAATAATAACTCCCTGCTGTTTGGGCTGCCAACCCCCATCAAACTAGGGGAGATTAAGACATTTCCAAAAGCAATTTGGGGACAGACTAAAGATGTAGCCAACCAGCAATTTACATGAGTGAGTTATTATAGCTACCCTATAAGCACAAATTCGTCTTGGAAAGTCAAATGAGCAACTTTAAATGTAGAGGGTTTATAAATCTATAGGAATTTTGCCACACATCGTTTTCTTGCCCACTATTAAAATTCAAACAATTCTTATTTGCTATTTGGCTTTTTAAATTAATATTTAAAAGCATTGAGTGTTCTGTTCAATATATATTTACCAAAAACACATTGACTCTTACCCATTTTCAATAAACAAATGAGCTCTATCCATTTTACAACACTATATATATCTAACTGCAGCACAGTATGATTATTGCTCTTCTGGATATTTTTTTTTAATCAAAAATGTGAATTTCTTTTAAAGGTATAACATTGAAAGATTTCCTGTTTTAACAATATAGTACAATTGTATTTTGTGCAAAAATCAACTGTTGTAGAGATCTTATGTGTTTGGTCAGCACACAGTCAACTCCTTTCTCTGAGATAGGCCCCCAAGCCTAGTGGGAGTCCTTCACAGCCATGTTTCTGGACCCCATACCCCATCTAGATAGGGGTGGGTCACATCCCAGCCAAGGCAGTGGAAACATGTCTGCAGAGAGGCCAGAAGAAGTGGACACACAAAGAGAAGCAAAAACAGAAGACTGAAAGTACTGTCTCGTGAAACAAATTTTCATGAAGTCCAGCTGATCTAGGAGTCTGTGAAATGCCTCTTCTTCCACAAAATTCCCTTTCTAACTTAGACTATTTTGATAAAGATTTCTGTTTGTTTCAACCAAAAAGACATTGACCAAGACATAATAACTTTTCTCAGCAGAATTATCTTCTATTTTATTATGGACAATAATTGTAAAACAGAATTGGTTTAATTTTAAAGATAAAAAATACCTAATCCTTTGATATATAATATCAATTTCCTTAAGTTAGTTAAGATCTCCAATTGCTTGCATTTTTTTTTTTTAATCTCACTCCACTTTTGTTTAAATCAAAACATGGTGTGATATTTCTTGCACAAAGGAGCAAAGAAAGAAAGGTATTCAGTAATGATTTAAAGACATTGATTTAAATGAAAACACAAAGAGAAGTAAATAGGATAGATTCTATTTAATGTCGTAACTGACATATACTGAGCACTTAGTATGTGCCAGGCTCTGCTCAAAGTATGTTCCACACATTTTTTCTTTTAATCATATCAACAACCTGCTTACTATAGACATTTTACAAATTTGGAAACTAAGGCATTAAAAAGTTGATTGAGATTGTATGGCTGGAAAGTGTGAGAGCCAGGATTCAAGCGCAAGCAGAACTGACTCAGAACTTTACTCTTAAACACTAAGTTAAACATTTTAGAACAACTAGGAGGCCACCAATAATCACAAACATTCTTTAAAAATGTAAACACTGACTTTGTCCTTGAAAAGAAAAGAATTTCTCAAAAATAGCCTTGTTTTTAAATTCCTTTTTCCATCAGGGTTTTAGTCTTTGTTTGGTAATTTCAAAAATTTTAGTAATATCTTACATTTTTTTTTAATATTTCAATATCAGTTCTACATACCTACATTTATTTAACCCTCACAACAAACCTGTCAGGAAAGTTCCAAGAAATTCTAGTATCCTCTTATGACAAATGAGGAGAGTACAGCTCAGGAAAATTAAAGGACTACCCAAAAAGTAGGGAACTAACATTTATTGAGGAGATACCATGTTCTCAGTACTCTGCAAGGCAGCTTCATAAAGAAGTTATCCCACTTAATCAAGATAGCTGCTTTGTAAGGTTTATAATACTCCTATTTATTTATATTACAGAAAATGAGACACAGAAAATGTAGTCAAGGGTATTTAACTCCATTTTTTTTTCCAGCAAATATTTATTGAATGCTTTTTACTCTTTTCTAAGCACTATGTTAGTTGTTCCATTTGTCAGAGATGGAAGTATAAAAATGAATAAAACAAAACCTGGCCTCGAGATGATATCCATTCTAATGTTCAATAAAACTGCTGCATTCTATGGGCTGCCTTACTCCCCTAGGATAAAGGGATGAAATACAGAGCTAACTCAAACTGTTGTTTGCTCAAAGAATCTAGGACTTCAGAGTTTAAGAAGAACAGGAAGAGAAAGTAGAGGAAGATGAAAATTCAACACAGGCACTGAATCTAAAAGGGAAGAAGGTTAGTGCTGACAAAATGGGGAAAAGAAGGAAAATAGGAAACCTTGGGATAAATATTGCCAAAAAGAATTTTCTTTTCTTTTCTTTTTGTAATGGGGGTGGTGGCGAAACTTTGTTTAAAGAGGTTATCTGAATCTTTTCTTTCTTCCTCTCTTCCTCTTCACTGGATTTAACCATCCCCAGTATAACTAACACAGTGAGAGAACAGGAGTTTTAAAGCTGGGTTAAAGGAAATGTCTGGAACACTTTCATCATTTGCAATTGCTGGGTGATTACATAAGGCATTCTTCATTGAAAACTTCAGTGCTTGCTTTTTTGCAGAAGTAGATCATAGCTATGTAGCCAAGAAACTCTGGTCTGAGGCAAATATTGCAAAGATTTTCCTTCTTCCACTCTGGATGTGTTATGATATACTGTCTCTACAAAAAAAATAAATAAAAATAAAAAACACCTCTAGCTATTTATATATAACACTTTAATAGGGTTGCCTAGAATTAGTCTCAGCCTCACACAGAAAAAGTATAGGAAAGAAATCTGCTATTATGTCACTTAAAATATTTTAATATATTTATTTTCCCATATAACCTTTTAGAGTTTATCTCTGGAAAATATTACATTCTAAAAAGTCCCAAAATTAATGTTATCCTGACAAAACTATGAAAGCCTTTTAAATAGTCCAGTAATGATTTACAGCTACTTTGTTTTCTATCTGGAAAAGTAACAAGTGAACTATTTACACAGTAGCTGCCTTCATATTCAGCTGTTTTGGATCAAATTAATCCCACTTTTGGACAAAAGTTATCACGAATTTAATGTTTATGATGCACAACGGTATTTGCTAGATATTGCTCAATTGTATTCATCTCTGTTTTTGGCTATTTCTGCTGCCTTGACATCAAAATAATATAAAATATTTCTGCACATTAGGAAAAGAATTGTGATTATTTTATTCCAGATAATAAATCAAGAAAGAGATATCTAACTTCTAAATGGTGGCAGTAGTTCCCTGAGAAAAGCTGATTTGGAAAGACAGCTACCAAATCAAAGTTCCTCTTTCCAATCTACCCTTCAGGGCAAGCTCAGAGCTTCAGGTGGCACCATATGTGCCTAGAGTAGCTTTCAGCTTCCACCAGCTTACTCCCCACTTCTCCCACCTCCGTAAATGATGCTTTCTGGGATTAGATATGAGAAATCAGAAGATTTAACCTCCTTTTTTTATAACTGCACAATTGGCATTCTTTAAGACATCTATTCCAAATCTAGCGATGGAATCAAAGCAAAATTTTATTTTTGTTTTTATTTTTTTTAGGTTCTGGGGCCAGGGATGGAACCCAGGCCCTCCTATATGGGAAGCTGGCACTCAACCACTTAGCTACAACAGCTCCCAGCAAATCTTTTTAAAGAATGCAATTGTCAGCTGGCTTTACAAAGTGATCCTCATTAATGTGTGTAATAATGGTATATTTATGAACATAGACATATATGTTATACTATGTGTGTCCTGTCATGCTATCTTCAATGTAAGATTTATAGATATAGATGTCATATTATGTGTTTTGAAAATGAATCAATAATGGCTAGTAACCAAAGTAAATGTTTTAGAAAGATATGATAATGAAATAATTCTTTCCTAAAAATTGGAGTTCATTTTTAGCCCTATGTAAGGCAAGAAGCCAGGAAAAACGTATTTGTCACCAGCACACTTGGGACCACTGATAAATATGATAAGTGCTGAGATGTGGCCCAGGTTGGACATGAACTAGGCCATTTTTGTTTTTCTTTTGTTATTCCCTCCATGTCCCGCCTTCCACCCTACCCTTACTCCTCTATCAATGAGAATATGTCTAAACAGAGATAAAATGAGGACCAGAATGAGTTGAAAATTCCTTCTTTGGTTGATGCAATTTCTTTTAAAATATGTTTATTTAGTCCCGTTAATGCCAATATTGTAGTTACAGGTAAATCATCAGACAGTGATAAGAATTATCTCCTGCAATTGCTAAGTAGTTTTTGAAGTGACTTTTATTAAAACAAGCAAGCAAACAAAAAAGAACTGGATTATGTTTTATTCCTTTGAGGGTTAAAGGGACAATCTGAAATTGAGTAACAAAAAAATAGTGGCAGGAACCATGTAAGATAAAAAAATTTTCCTATTTTCTCTTCTTATTTGTGTTGAGATTAACACATCAATTTATTATATTATTGGAATTCCTTACTTTTAGCTCAGTTTTATCCCTTGTATAAATATTTCTAAAAGTTACTTTGGAACAAATTTTGTGGGTTTTTGTCTTTGTAGAGAAACAAAAAGAACTTCACCAATTAATAAAGAGAAACAGACAAGTGCATGACCACAAATGCATTTGACAAACACGAGGTGGGATTATGAAGGTATTATCCTTTTCCTATAAAGAACATTATTGGTACAAATGGGAAACTCAAGTGGAGTCTGAGGATTAAATGGTAGTAACGTATCAATGTTAATTTCTTAAATTTGATGGTTGTATTGTGGTTATGTTGGAGAATATCATTTCTTAGGAAATACCTACTAATGTAGTTGGAAGTTATGGGGTATCATATCAGCAACTCACTTTCATATGACACAGAACAAAAAAAAAAATTTGTATTGAACTTGAAATTTTCTGCACATTTGAGATTGTTTCAAAAAATTTTTTTAAGTTATCTGTCAAAGAGATTATCTTAATTTTCTGCCTCTAGCTAATTTATATCATTTGACTTGTCAACTAAAAGATGAACAAATACAGTAATTAAAATGTGAAAAGTGAAATGCATTTTAATCATTTAGAATTAGGGACCCTCGACAAATTTATCCTGTTTTCATTATTCTTAATGTTGTCACAATGTTAGCAGTAAAATAAATAATACGAGTAAAATTTAAAAATCAAATATATCTCTATTTGTATTATGACATTCAGCATTTTAGGCATGTGCACTATAAGGAACTGAACACTGTACTGGACCACCTATGGATTAGACCAGTGCAGTATTTCCAGTTTTTATACCATTTACAATTAAACACAGCATAGTATGTTTTTATTTTAGTATTAACTAATTTTTCTCCTCATTTTACAAGTTAAAGGAAAAATAATGTGTTTTTTTTGTTTGTTTTTTTTTTTTTTTTTACAAAATCATTAAATATACACAGTGCAAAATGGACTCAGGGAAAACTGAGAAAATATATTCCCTAATCATGAAATACAGAGATTTCATCCTCAGGGATGTAAAGAGTATATGTTAAGAAAATACATAGATTGACACATCACAACAATCCTATGTTATTAAGAAGCACAATCAATACCTTCTCCTGTCAGAGAGGAAAACTGGATATTTGATAATGCTACTGCTGTTTTTCAGGAATTCTTGACCTGAGGCCATTGTAAAGTCTGTTCATCAAACCCTTCAGCTAGGTAAATATTGTTTAAGCAAGAAGTTTAGAACTATAAGAGCTCCAGGGTGCCCAGGTTGTCTGGAAACGTAAAAGTCAAACTGAATGAAAGAATTATTAAGTCTTCTAAAGGTAAAGGACATAAGCCAATACGAATTGAAGGGTGCCTCTAGCATAATGTTGAAGACATCATCACCTTTCACAAACAGCTGAATTACATAGTTACCTAAAGAATATTAAAAATACTGAGTCTTTTATTCATACGGTTTGTAATAGCTAGGTTTCTTTTTAAAATCATCTTCATGTGGAACTTTTTCTCTTAAAATCTCAGCCTCCTAATTCTGCATATAGAGAAGGGAATAGGGTTAAGAAAAGACATCTTCCCCAGAATTCTTGGAGCTTACACACATCTGTGGCTTGTTGGATGGGTTAGAAAGGGCGGTCTGCAGAAGTCCAACACTACTTAGGTTTTCCCTGGGACTGGCTGCGAGCAATTTTACTCAATCCTGAGGCAAAATCAGAACAACCAATGCTGGCCTGGAGTCCTGTGAATGCAGGATCGTGGCTACAGCAGAAAGCGGGATCAATGTAAATCCATCATCACTACTCAGAAAAACAACTCCAAGGACATGCCCTGGAGCCTGTAGATAAATAGTGTCATCTCCGGGAAAGGAAAATGGAGGGGAAGCAAAACAAATCACCTCCACAGTTTTGCTCATCATCGGTCTAAATAAACAACGGGAAAAATAAAAAATAGAAACTGGAAATCTTAGGTGTATTTTTTTTTTTAATGAGTATTTTCCTTGGGGAATAGCCTAAATACATGATGAAGAAACTACATGAAGAAAGAAAGGTTTTAAATACTTAATATTTGTCTTTGAAGTACATTATAAATCAAAGTATTATCTATTTTCTCAGCAGTAATTCAATAATCATAATGAGCACCAAAGAGAAGGGAATTAACGATGTTCTTACATTAGGTAACTGATGTCAGTTAAAAAGTCTATTAGCTAAAATGTCTATTAGATTCACTTTTACTGGTCTATACCTACAAATTACAGAAATAAGTATATTATATTACTCTTAACTTCATCCATTCTTTCACGTTTTCAGCACAATGAACACTTACCTCTATTTCTGAATGAGATTATACCAGCTACTTTTAAACATTCTCTTATCAGGCATATGTTTCCACTGTTCTTAAAATGATAATATGTAATTCTGCTATGAAAAATCACTTGTCTTTCAACTTTATGTTATTTAGTGTAATTGTGCACTTGTTTCTTCATAAGCTTGAGTTATATATAGCATAGTTTGTTTTAATACATAATGTCTTAGTCAAATTAATAAAACAAAATGCAAAGTTATTTCTATATTGTCAAACAGTGAAAATAGTAACATCAAAAGTAAATCAGGTAGTAGGCACTGCACTTTGTCTCATAATTTTAAAAGCTTGATGATTTTGCTTATTACTTTTGCCATTTTATAGTCAAGGAATTTGAAGTCTTGAGAGATTAAACAATTTATCAAAGAGGGATGGCATTCATATATTTTGTTTATTCTAGATAAATTCATTTTTCCATTAAAATATACCCCTTAAATCATGAGATGCCACTATCTTTTCAAGATATGAAAACAATCTTCTTAAACAATTGTGGATTATTAAGACACATGAGACTAAAAAGCAATGATATGAACAGAATAGAAAATTGCAGTGGATATAAATTTTTAAACACAGGTTTTAGTTTTAAATAACTGTCAAATAATATTTATAATTTAACACGAATTTTCCAGTAATTAACCATTTTTCCATATAGGAACTGAAAATTCCATAAAATTTCCATTTAGGAACTGGGAAAACAAATTCTGTGAATTTATGTATTTCCCTTTTTTTGTGATTGAATGCAGAACATAGAAAATTTCTTATTATGATCTTAAAATGAACAGTTCAGTATACACACTAAAGTATCATTAGAGAAAAAATTAGATGTAGCTGTATATATTTGTATTAAAATATGATTATTTTCTTAAGATTGTTCTTATTGTTATATAATTTTTCAAGTCATAGTATTTGATCTTGCTGGAAACTGTAATGATTCTGCTAAAATATTGAAATGCCATTTCTAATACCTAAATTATTTACTTTGCTGTAGGTTCTAACATTATATATTTAAACACTTTCACTAGTTACATGGAAAAAGTAAGAATGTGGTTCATTTATCGTACAAATAAAAAAAAACTTACTTTTCTAAAGGAAACTTATTTTAATCACTCTTGAGAGAATCTAAATTTATTCATGATTTATTTAGAAGTCTTTGCCTTATATCTATAAACATAAAGCAAACTGTGTAGGACAGATGAAATGGAGCAAGGAAAAGCAGCCCCTTAGAATGCACATTAGACATAGTGACTGTGTCACTGGCAGCTTGTTCTAAAAATATAATAATCACTTTGCTGATGAATTTATTTCGCTTCTTCTTCTGAACTCTAGGATACAAGTTTGATCTTGCTGAAAGTTGAATATTAAGTTTTAAAATTAACATCACAACATTATTAGTAAAGTAAAACAAACATGTAAACCTAACAAATGAAGGAAGCAAACAATTAAGTCTTTTCTTTTGCACTCGGTTTCTCTAGGTAAGGACATTTTCTCCAACAATACTTTTAGTATGTGCACTGAGCTGTTCTTCTCTAAGATCATGGTAAGAAATGTCTTAATGGTCTGTTTTCAATCATGAACACGGATCCAGAAGCCTTCACAAGAGGAATTACACAGTGAAGGAATGAAAGAAGTATTCTAGCTGGGGATGGGAGAGTCCCACGTATATTAATAAAAAGTATTCACTCCATTGCTATCAGAGCAAATACTGCCTAAGAGGCTATAGTACTATAAACGCACTCTCTCAAAAGACTGCTTATGTTCCAGAAAATGTATAGGAAATGAAGTCTGCATTTTGACATATAATAATAGTTTCAATTTTCTTGGGATATTTTTTGGAGGGGGACATATTTTGCAAGCCAAAATTATTCTTTTTTCATTTTAAGTGTGAATTTGTGGAAGAGTCGTTCACTCTTCAGATTATTTTTTCTTCCTCCTTTTGTTTTTGTAAGACAGCATAGGAATGAAGGAAAGGTGAAAATTGATAGCATTTTTGGTGAAAGCCTACACTGAAGGCTCTCAAAATTTATGAAAGGGACTTCAAATATGAATAACTAACTCCCTAAATTCCAAATTAATGTAGAGTCACCATGTCTGACACTAGCAACAGAAATGTTTTGCAAATGAAAAGATCTTTCAAGGACCTTATATTTCTACAGTTCAGAATGTAAATATTTTTAAATTCTTGAATGTTATTTATTCTAGAGGTGAAATGTTTAAAATAGCATTCTTTTTCACATTTAAATGTCATATAAAATGAATGAAACTTATATATGCATTTGAACATTCCTTTTTAAATTTTCTTACAGATATTTATTAGTAAGCACTTTACTCTCTGCTCCTTTTCCACCTACCTTTGAAAACAAACCTGAATAATCTTGTGAAAAACATGTTTATTTCTGAGTGGGACGGGACAGTGGATTATATGTAATGTCACTTTAAAAAAAAACAGCACGCCTTTTAACATATTCTTCTATGATCCATTGAGAAAACCTATACTCAGAAATGAAGGAAAGGGGAAGTTTTGGGGGACTTTTTTTTTTAAAGAGGTACCGGGATTGAACCCAGGACCTCATACATGAGAAGCAGGTGCCCAACCACTGAGCTACATCACTCCCCTGGAGATGGGGGTTTTCATTTGGATTTAGTTCAGGCAGTTTCCTCACTTTTACCTGCTTGGCTAGACCCAGGGAAAACAACTTTTTCTTTTTCTTACCTTAATAGTAACCAACCTCATGCTGTTAACAGGATGTTGCAAGCATTTTACTCAAACTTTGCATTCCCAAACCACCCGCTTGTTTGCATTGTCATTCATATTTCTTTGTGCAGCTCTACAAACTATAAATTATAACTTTCATCAACTAGTGTGTTCTCTGTTTATATCGTATTTTAATGTATTTCTTGGTACTCTTAGAAAAAGAAAATTTTCGTCATAAAACTATACAATGAAAGTAATTAAGCTTGATATTGCTCGTATTTGCTGTATCTTTCTATTTCTTTTATCCTTAAAGTGGGTATTTTTATAACTGTGTCCTAACCCTTCTTTGCCAGGAATTTTAGAACTTAAAAATTAATATATTTGTCTCCATTTGAACTTAAGGTCAACTGATTTCGGCATAATTTCAGTATCAAAAATTCTCTTCTCAAAGAGAAATTGTTATTTTTTAAAAGGACATCCAATATTAATAACAATATTAAATATGGTCTAATAAAATGAAAATAATTCATCCTCATAAATAATATTTAGAATTTTGAAAAAAATGATGCTAAAATTTCATTTAAATGGAAAGTTTCACCAATTTCTTTTTGCAGAAGTAAATGAAAACAATTCCATTTTTAAAAAATAATCCATATTCAACCTTATAATCAGAAGCTCAAATTGTACTATTTTGAAGTATTTCCTATTTTAATCATCCAACTAGATACACTTGACTATTTTTGGCATTAGCCTTTCAGACATTTTTTCCTCTTTGATGCAAGCATATAATTCCCACAGAGAATAAAGGAAGTTAGTAATTTTCATTGTAATAAACATTGTGTCCAAATGTCTGACAAATACCTGGAAGCAAACAGGAAATGACAAAGATTAAACTGTAAGATAGATTTTGATTAACATCTACATTGTTAGCATTTTGTCTTCTCTTCAAGATATGAATTATGGAATCTCCAAATTCCAAAGGTTGTGGTGAAATTTTATAATTCTTTTTTATTATTATTATTTCTTACAAACTTAAAGCTAGAAAATAGGAAATTTTTAGGGGTAAAAAGCTAAGCAAACTTTTTTTTCTGACTATGTGAATGACAATACAACCACCAGTTGAAAAGTGAATGGAAAATAAGGTCACTGAGTTGAATGTTTTATATGCAGGAAGAGTGGACTTTTCAAAAAAATAAACCAACCTTTAAACTTTCAATAGCTTCTAATTAATTACTCTTGGGATAAAGACCTAAACCCTGACCTTTTCACACAAAGCCTCTCTTCCCCCTAACCTCTTCCACACAGGGGCCTTGTCCTGCACTCATCCATGTGCCTGCCTGGACCAGACTTCACCGATCTGTTCACTGTCAGATTCATCTCAATCATCATTTCCTTAGGGAAGCCTTTCCTATCTTCCTTTGATGAGATCAAATTCTCCATTATAAGCTTTCGTAGCATCCTTTAATCCTCCTTCAAAGTACTTATTTCAACATACTTTATTTGTGTGATTTTTCCATTATAGCTAGTCTCCCCAAATAAACTAAATTCCCTGAAAGCAGGGACAGTGCCTGGTTTTGCAATCCTTTGGGTCCACAATAGCTAACACAGTGTCTGGTACACATTTTTTGAGTGAATCAATAAATCAGTGGTATAGACCTGGGTCTGAATCCTAATTCTACCACAGTCTAATTACATGATCTTAACCTAGTTTCTGAAGAAACTCTCTAAGCCTCATGGTCTTTCTTTCTATAAAACTGGGACAATTAAACACAACTAACATTATTGAGAAACTTAAAGATATATATGTAAATTTTTAGCATAGTTCATGGAACTATACTTTCACTCCTTCTATATCTCTTTCTTATAGAAAGAAGAATATGTAGGAAAAGTTAATCTATTGGTAGCCTTGTTTGTTAAATAAAGACCAACCCTTAGTGATAATACCTGCTAGTTTATGCATAGTTTTGCCTTTCAAGTCCCAAATATTTGGAGCCTGATAAAATACTCAAACAGCAGAAGTAGTAGTAATTTTAACTTTCAAATCTTTTGACAAGTTCAACATTTTTTTAATTTTGTATTGCAATAATCAAACTGTCATCAAAACTCAGAAAGAAGCTATCTAGAAGAAATAGAGATATGCTTCTTCCTCCCCATTATTCTAGAGTAGTCAGTTCCACCTGGCCCCGAGTCCCCACTGCTATGCTTTGTGCCAACAGAAGGAATCAGAAGAGGCACATGGCTAGCCCAAGGCTTCACATTCTGTGAAAATCCCATATCGTTTTGGGGATTGTTGAACTCTCATTTTTATGTTTACTTTCTGCTTATGTGATGTCAAATCACTATCTTTTATTGTATTGTTTGTTTATCTTCATAATAATCAACTGTGTGTAGAATTTACTTAAAACCTTTTTGGTAAAAATAAGTAGAGAAACACTGTTCAAAAATTAGCACTTTTCCCCAGTAAAGGCCACAAGCATCTATGCTGGGTTAGCTGAGTGTACCATCTAGCCAGCATGGCCACAAATACAGAAACAAAGTAAAGTAAGAGTTGATACAAAGGCAGGATCATCCCACCCACCATATCCATGGGATATAAGCCCTCTCTCACTTGGAGTTGGAGTGGACATCACCATCCCAGTCGCCTCTGGATTGGGGGAAGAACTATGGACTAGAGTGGACTTGATGGTATTCTCTTGCTCACATATGGTGATTCTTGCAATGCAAGAAATTATAACAATGAGGTGGAGCCAGTGGCCACTTGACAGTTTTTGGGTAGGGAGGGGATGAGCAGTTGAAATACAGGGGCTTCTTTGGGAGTTGGAGGTTGTCCTGAGTACTGTTGTGGCAATGGATGTAGGCCATTTTAAATCAGCACACACCACTCAGAACTGAGTGGGAGAGAGTGTGGTCTACAGTGTGAACTGTGGTCTATGGTTGGTGGCAAGGCTCCAGGATGTGTAAGTTCATTGAGGTTGGTGGGCCACACTGTGGGAGATGTTTGTGTGGGATGTGGTGGGAGGTGTGGGAGGTGGGCAACATGGGAATCCCAGTGAGTTCCGTGTAATATTTTAGGTAATCTAAGCACCTCTTAAAATATATGTATATATATATATAGATAAATAACATTTTTGTAAGCAAATACACATATATGCATATATATTTATATATCATTTTACAAATGTTTGTATGTATTGTGAGAATTTTGATTTTTACCCATAATAAAAAAAAAAAAAAGAATAATATACAATAAAATTTAACATTAAAAAATGGAGATTGAATAAAAATTTCTGCAGATTAAAAAAAAAAAAAAGAAAGATGGGGAAAAAAAGAAGAAAGCAGTCAATGGCCTATGATAGGAACAAACTAACCTGGGATGGCAAGCTTTACTGTTTGGCCCTCTATCCAGGTCCACTTAGAAATGAGAAAACAAGAATAAAATCTTTCTTTTACAATCATTGAGTATATTTTACAGCTGTCCACGGCCAGCATCTGCATCTTTTTACAGTCATTCCTCTTTTAGGTCGTCTTGAAAAGATCAAGCCATTTCTATTGTTCTACTTACCTGCTTTAACATGTAGGCTTTCCTTTTTAAAAAATTTTTTTTAAATTGAAGTTTATCATTCATACACGAACATACATAAGCAATAAGTGTATAGTAAAAGTTGTGAACTTACAAAACAAATATGCATGTCATCATATAGGGATCCCATACATTACCCCACCACAAACACCTTTGAATTGTTGTGAAATAATTGTTACAAACTATGAAAGAGCATCATCAAAATATTATTACTAACTATAGCCAGTATCTTACATTTGGTGTATTTTCCCCCCAGCTCACCCAGTTATTAATCACCTGGATTAGTAGTACATACTTGTTATAGTTCATGAGAGAATGTTCTCACATTTGTTCTGTTAACCACAGCCCATCTTCCACCATTCATTGTGTTTACAGTCTCATGCTTTGTACAATCCATTCAAAGTGTATACTCGGTGGCTTTCTTAATACTGATCCACTTCTTCATTTACTCTATGGTAATAAGAAGCCTTGCTATTTTTCCAATCCTAAATACTTTTCAGTGTGTAAGTGTGGTCAGACTTTTAATGTGTTCTATTTTGTGTCTCTCTGAAATTCACAGAGCAATGACAGCCCAAGACCAACTCCTTAGAATTCAGAAATTCTACCACCTCCTGTTGTTCCCTACCTGTGTGCGTTCAGACTAGGCTACTTATTCTAATTCCAAGAAATATACCTTTGTTCACACTGGTCCATTATGTCAGTTAGGATTATTTTGGTTACAAATAGTAGAACCAACTAGAACAGTAAAAGCTAAAGCAAAAAAATTATATATATATATATATTACAAAGATTTCTTATAGATTTCAAGGCAGAAACATAGCCAGGCCTCAGGAAAAAAAAAATCGGAACAAGGGATGAAATAATATTTTTTTTCACTTTTCATTTCTTTCTTTACTTCTTAGGTCCCTGGTCTGCACGGCAAAAATATAAAGTTGCTCCTTATTTGGATACACATCTCCTCTGCTCAAGAGACAAGTCAAGACTGTTACTAGGATTCCATACTCTCAAACAAAGGGGCATGCAACTAAATGGTGACCATTATGAGCTGACCATACCAAAAAAGGTCTGCTTTACCCTCCTCCAGAATCCTCTCCATTCCTTGTCACCAAGCCCAAATCCTACAAACTGCCCAAGTTCTACCTCCTTTTAAATAATACTCACTAGCTTGGTTCACAATGTCAGGTTCCCAAAATTGTGCTCAGGGGAATTCAAAGTACAGGGTCATTCTGGGAGCAGGGGGCGGGGGGGATTAGAATGGAGCCCTGGGAAATCATACAGTGGGCTCCTTTCCTTCATTCTCATCACCTCCTGCCATAATAACAAGGGTGAAATAATCAAGGGCAAGTTCAAGAGGAGAAAACAAGTTTAAATGGGCATCCCAAATTCCTAAAACAATTATAAATGGTAAAAAAGAATACCACCATTTTTAAAAATGAGCAACATAATTAATTAAATAAATAAATATATAAAAGATTGTTACATTATTTTAACCTACCAAATTAGAAAACCTGTTGAATATTTTTAATATCCGGTGTTGGTTTGGGTGCAGGAAATGGTTCTGCTCTTTCATTGCCGGCATATTGTTTTCTGAATGAAATCTTAGCAACATGTATCAAAGTCATTTTTATAAGTGCATTGTCTATGAATCAGCAAATCATGTTTATGGTTATTTAGCTATAAATACTTATTTTTCTGAACTCCTACCAAAGTTCGTGTCAGTGCTCCTCATTTATCACACATTCCCTTATATCTATTTATTATTGTTTTGCCTGGTTATTTAACTTGTAATTTACACTCCTTTTCAATCCTGAACATTTGTTCCCTTGTTCCCCTGATTCTTATAGAATATCCACTGCCTAACATACTATTTGGTAATTCCATTTTGATTCCTCTTTAATCCATTGCTTAGTTAGAAATTTCTAGTGTGTGGTGAACACAGACAGTATGATATTAATATATTGATATGTGGTTCTATACATGATGAATTTTTGTAAACGTTCTGTGGAAATTTGAAAGAATGTGTTTTCTATATTTTAGCTGCAGAGATATACTAATTGTGCTACTTATTTTTTGTCTGCTTAATCTAACATTTCTGAGAAAGGTGTTCAAAAGACAATGTTACTTATTTTCTTGGTGTTCTGCCAAGTTTATATATGTATTTAAAGCTGTATTTTTAGCATGTGTAACAGAAGTGAGGATGAGGCCAAGGTGACCTCACACTGCAACACCCTTAATTCAATGAAAGCCTAAATGTGGCAAGCAATTCTCCTTGCCACATATTTGCTGATCATTTCAAGTATCTCCAGGAAATATGGGCTTGTTCCAGAGGCTGTTCATAGACAAATCTATTTAGCAACCAGTGACAGTAGCTCTACAGACTGACTTATAAGGTACCACAATTTTAATAACATCCAACCATCCAGGAAGGTAAAAGAGCTCATGCAATCTAGTTACTGTCTTAAAAATACTGCAACAGAAAATTTAAATTTCTACTTAAAATCTCATGTAGGGAGAAATGGATGTGACTCAAACAACTGGGCACCTGCCCAACATGGTAGGTCCTGGATTTGGTCCCCAGTGCCTCCTAAAGAAGACAGGCAAAACAGCGAGCTGACGCAATGGGCTGGCATGGTGAGCTGACCCAACAAGAAGATGCAATGACATGATGGAACAAGGAGATACAATGAAAGTCACAACAAGCAGGGAGCGGATGTGTATCAAGCAATTGGGCGCCTCCCTCCCACATTGAAGGTCCCAGGTTTGGTCCCTGGTGCCTCCTAAGAAGAAGACGAGCAGACACAGAGAGCAGACAGTGAGTGCAAAACAACAAGGGTAGAGGGGATAAATAAATAAATAAATATTAAATCTTTTTTAAAAAAATCTTATGTTGGCATCATTTTCAAGGCTTTGTAGAGAAATATCTACTGCTCTAATCGGTGACAACAAAGTGATAAATACTATATTCAGAACCTTGACGAGCTTTACAGTCAATGGAGTGATTTAGAATGCCTTTGTTGGTTAGGAAAAATAAAGAGCAAGGAAAAAGGATGACTTCATTTCAAGGTCTTTGTTCATCTTTCTTAAAGATCTAGGATGTCCAAATATCAACATCCTCACCCAATCACATCCCATTCCTTTCAATTCAAAAAAAAAAAAAAAAAAAATCAACTATTTGACAATAAAATAGTTTAAGAATTATTATCACTAGAAATTACTTGCAGGGAAATATGGCTAGAAGAGAGGCTTTCTCCATGTATAACCTACCTCTAGCAGTTACAGTCCCTTTTAATACATTAATGACCATTCAATAGAAAAGGTACATTGCTCACAATTTTTTATTATTAAAAACGCATATAATCATTGTTCTTTGACATGTTACAATCATAAATATTATGAATATTTGTAAATTATCTCATGGCAAGTCTATAGTAAAGAATAGTAATTCCAGGTATAAAATTAATTCTATGGAAAGTTATATTAAAGAAGCAATTCTGAAAATTGATTGTAGTAAAAACTAGGAACTTCCTAAGAATAGAATTAGACATTTCTTACTTTAAAAGGATGTCCATAAGGATTACTGAATTTCTAACATCAATTATCTAGTTTTTATAATTTTTTCCATTAAGAAATCTAAGAAATGAAACCTGTAATATATATTTCATATATTAGACTGCTTTAATAATTATAATTAATTATGATTTTTAAAAATTATGTTAAAACTGTCACTAAAAAAGCGTATAAAACCATTAAGATTTTTTTCTTTTAAAACATTTAAAGTTCAATCCTTCTGAAAAAAACTCAGGATTAAAATTTTGAAATTGCAATTTCTATTGTAAAGAGTTTATTTACATCAAAAGTCAAGCATGTTAAATTCTATTTTTCTATTAAAATTATATATGTGAATATTTTAATCTAAAATTTCTTATGCATATTCAGTAAAAATAATGAGATTTTGTACTTTGGGAGTTGTTACCTAAATGCAGTTTTTAAATGAGTTTGTAAAATCCATAAAGACAGTATCTTGAACTGACATACTTTATTATTCATGTGGCCAAAATTATTCTATTTGACATAAAATATATTTTTATCCCATTTATTTCCTCATTTAGTGAAAAAATATAAACAAAGGAAAGGTAGAGAATGGAACAAATAATGGCTAGAGTTTATACTACATCTTAAGTGAAGAGAGAGGACCTCAATATCTGGATTTCAGATACACGTGTGGCTGGCCTCACTTTGGGGTTTCTTGGGGTTAGCTTAAGATTTCAGTTGCAGAGCCAGAACTGGCTCTTCCTAGTATGTACCCAGAAGTTCTCATGACAATTGACTCCTAGGTTATTTCACTCTTTCAGAATCTATTCAGATAATAGATGCTAACATGAGTTTTATGCCTATAACCCTGATGTGCCTCTTCTCACATAACCCTGCCCTCAACATCCCTTCTGTGCCTCTCTTTTGTTTTAATGTAGAACAAAAGCCTATTATCTTTTCCTATTGCCTTCACAACTTTCCTATCTTCCCTCTCGTTTTTCACCTCATGCTCTGATCACACCTTGCAAATTGAACTCTTAAATAATTTTGCAACAACCTCCCTTGGGTCAAACACTCTAGAATTTTCTCGATTCTCATTACCTTTGGTGTCTTGACAATAGTCCTTGTATTTTAAAATTCAAAGAACTTTGCAGATTCTCCTTCCACTTCTCCAAACTAATTATGCATCTCCTTTGCTTATTCCTTGTAGCAGACGCTGCTACTTGCCTACAAAGTATTCACTTTCTCCATTGTACATAGAAACAGAACCCAGAAATGGAGTGGTAGCATATCCAGTTAAAAATACTCAAGTCGGGGATACCCTAGCAGTTAGCGTCTCCATGTAACCCTGCTCAAGTCAATGAAACATAAGAGGATGTCTTCTGGGTTGGGATGTCAGAAAAAACATTATTTTCTTAATAAAAGGATGCAGATTTATCTAGCAAGACTTTTTGGATTTTATACTCCCCCCTTCCTCCTGCTGGGAATGGAAACGTAATGCCTGGAAGTGCAGCAGCCATCTTGAGAGCATGAAGAAGATGACTCTATGGCAAGAATGCAGAACCAAAAGATGGAAAAGCATAGGTCCCTGATGACGTTATGCAGGAAATATTTCAATCTGGACTGCCTATCCCTGGACTTTATCTTGTGACAAATACAAATAGCTTTTTGATTAAAACATTAGAATTAGAATTCTGTTTCATGCAGCCATAAACAGTCCTAGAAAATACATCCTCAGTCTTCTCTACCTCAGTGACCACTTTCCTCTTTGGTGATCTAATTTTGTTACATGGATACAATCACCTCTATATTGATGCTCCTAAAACCTCTCTCTCCAATCTGGTCCTCTCAATTAAACAGAAGTCGAAATACCCTGCAGCATGAAGTACATCTGATTTCCAGATACCTATCAACTTTCCCATCATATTTCCCTTATTTTCCTTTTTCCAGGCTTTTCCCAGGAACAATACTTTATTTTCAGGAAGAATTTTAGACTCTTCCTCCTCATTCATTCATTTATTTATTAAATAAATTTGATAAATATTTATCAAATATTCAATGATACCTTCTGTAGCAGTTTGGCAGTTTGATATAGTTATGAATTCCAGAAATATATATTGGATTATGCTTGTAAACTGGTCTGTTCATCTGGGCATGATTAAGTTATGATTAGGGCTTTCACTGGGCCAGTCAGTAGGGCATTGAGCCCCGCCCCTTGGTGGGTGGGGTCTCAAAGATAAAAGACATGGCAAAGGACAGAGTTGGAGGGTTTTGAGTTGGAGTCCTGATGTTGGAGTCTTGAGCTGGAGCCCTGGGAAGTAAAAGAGCTTTGTCGTGAGGAAGGAGAGAAGGCCCCAGGAAAAGAGATGAGCCGTTCACCTGAGAGTCTACAGCTGGGCTTGAGGAGAGAGACAAAGCCTAGAGAGCCTCATAGTCTACAGCTGACCTTGTGGAGGAAACAGAGGTGTTGAGCCCAGAGAGAAATAGAGCCCTGGGAAGAGAGGAACCCAAGAAGCCTGAACCCTGTCAAATGTCGGCAGCTGTCTTGCTCCATGTGGCAGTGGACTTTGGTGAGGGAAGAAACTTATGCTTTATGGCCTGGTAACTGTAAGCTTCTACCCCAAATAAATACCCTTTATAAAAACCAACTGGTTTCTGGTATTTTGCATCAGCACCCCTTTGGCTGACTAATACACCTCCTATACACATCTAGCTCTCTGATGGATGCCAGGGATACAAATTTAAGTGGAACTTACACTGACTCTGTGTATATAAACACGTGAACAATTTTAATACAATGCATAGTAAGTGCTCCCAAGGAAATATGCACAGGGTGGTATGTAAACAGAAATCACTTATTTTGAATATTCAGTTAGCCACCAAGTCCCCCAACTATCTCTCACAGCCATCATATTCTGTCAATTCCACTTCCACTCTGGTAAAAACCTCCCACATATTCTCTCTGTCTCGGTATTTCCTCATATCTCATACACACCATTAATTCAATGTTTAATTAATTTCAGCTGTATTTATGTATACATATTTAATCTTTATTGAGAAGAATTTTTACTTGATGTAGAACATATCTCATTTTCATTAGGTTAGTAATTTTCCATAAATTCATTTCATAGTATCAGGAAAATAACTAAGTGTAAATTATTGTTCTGTTATTTTCAAATAACATTTGGCTGGCCCCTGTATAAGAACTGATTCTGGCTTTCTTCAGCAACATTTAACATTTATTTCAGACTAAATCTTCTATTTTCCCTGGTGTGGTTGTATGTATGTGTGTGCATGTGTGGGTACATGTAAAAAGTTCTTTTTCTTTCCTAAGATTACTTAAAGACATATAGAATAAGAGATAAAGGCCATGAAATAGACATGTGAATCTGTGTCATGGACTATTCATTATTTATTTGCTACAAAAAAGGAGAATTTTTATTTTGTTTAGAATATCATTAGGACTTGTGAATTAACATTTTAATGAAATATAATGAAAACTAGATGTGAAAATGTACTATATTTTGAACTTTTAAAAATACAATTGTAAGTATACACCTACCAAATCCTAATAAATACATATGGTTAGGGAAAAAATCATGTAAAGGTAGAAAGACACCATAGTAAAGACTCCCTTCTATGTACTTAATAGTTACATATTCCCTCCAAAGGTAGGTATTAAGAACCTATTAAAAAATAATAAAAAATTAAAAATAAAATAAAATAAAAAATAAAAAAAACAAGAACCTATTGCCCATCACTAAAATTATGCTAAAAAATTTTAAAAAGAGCCTGATTGAAAAAAAAAAGAAGAAAGAACCTACTGTCCAAAGGTAGTGTGAACAGTACAAAGATCACCATACAAGGCCCCCACCCTCAAAAAGTTTACATATTATTGGAGAGATATGACATTTACATACACTATGAAAATTTACATACACTAATGAGGAAAGTCCAGTTAATGTTCAAAGTGGAAAGTTGCATTATTTGGGTTCTAAGACATCCTTCCACCTTTAATAATCTAAACAAGTACATTCATTCATCTATGTAAATAAATAAAGTACTTTGAGCATCTACTACTATGTGAAAGCACTTTTCATAGCAGTAAACAGAGCAGTCAAAAATTATTAGTAGTATGGCACTTACATTCTAATTGAAGAGGCAGATGTTAAATAAGAAATAAAAATGAATATTTAAAATTACTGTTTAAGCTAATCAGTCTGTGGTATTTTGTTATAGCAAGCCCAGAAAATGAAGACAATTACAAATATGGGTTGAGACTACATCATGTATATCCCAGGATTATTGAAGATTTGAATTAATTTAACAAACAAAAGGTAACTGTGGAAAGTTTTTCAGAAAGAAGCCATATGGTCAATGCTAGACTTTATAAAATTTAGTGGGTCAGCAATATGGCAATATAGAAGAAGAAATATCAGCCCATCTGATAAATTTGAGGCAAACTATTACTTAGGTTGGAAGTTTTCTGAAAAATATTTGTAAAAATATATGAAAAACATTTTATTTTAATCTATATTCTGAAAAATAGTACAATGAATGCTACCAAAATTGGAAGAAATATTAAAAACAAACTGATGTGTACTTTTTACATGTTATCTATAAAAAGTGAAAAAAAAAAAAAAAGAATAGTCAGATGGTGATTAGTGTTATGGAAAAAAGTAGAAGAGGAAAAGAGGATGTACTAGTCTGGGGCAGGGAGAGGGGCAGATTTCAATTTTAAACATATTGGTAAGGAAATTTCTCAAAAGGTCACTGTTGGACACAGACTTGAGAGAGGAAGTCAGTCCCACAAATATTTGGGCCATAGGAAACACCAAGTGTAAATTTACAAGGGGGCAATTGCAACTGGAGAGAAAGCAAGAGAGAAGTAGGAGATGAGGTCATAGATAGAATGGAAGTGAGCCAAACCTCTAATAAAGGTTTGCAGAATATAGGAATGAACTTGGCTTTGACTCTGAACAAGATGGCAAGTTATTGGAGGATTTGGAGTAGAGAAGTGACTTAAGTTTTGACAGAATGACTCTCACTTCTGCATTAAGAACAGGCTCTAGAGGCACTTACAGAGCCAGGAAGACCAATTAAAAGGGTTTTTGTAATAATCTGGACAAGACATAATAGTGGTTTGGACCAGGTGGTAGAGTTGGGGTTACTCTGAAGTGTTCAGGTCCTGAATGTCTTTATTTTGAAGGTAAAACCAACAGAATTTACTGACAGTATGGGTATGGAGTGCAGAGAAAGAAAAACTGAAGAAGAGAAGTACTGTTTACTGAGATGGTGATAGCATCAAGAAGAGTATATTCTGAAAGGAAGGTTAGGAATTTGGTTGGGGGCATGTTAAATTCAAGATATCTACCAAACATCCAAGTCATGATGCTGAGTGGACAGTGGTATATAGATGTTAGAGATGGATGACAGACAGATACAGATAGATATAGAGATAGAGATTAGAGAGAGAGAGAGAGAGAGAGAGAGAGAGAGAGAGAGAGATCTATAGTTTAGGAAAGAAGTCCATAATGGAGATATGAATTTGGGAGAGCTCAGAATACAGATACATTTTACATTGCCTTAAATAAGATGATAAGGAATTGAGTACTGATAAGAGGTGAAGAAGTCCCCGGATTGAGTTCCAGGAGTGCTCTACTACTTAGAAAACAGAAAAAGGAAGACGAAGCAGCCAAGAAGACTGAAAAGGAACTTGTCAGTGAAGTAGGAGGAGAACCAGGGAGTGGGGCACCAGGAAGCGACAATGAAGAATGTCAAGGAAGAAATCATGGTCAATTGTGTCAAATGCATCTGCCAGAGTAAATAAGATAAGGCCTGAGAATTGCAGATAATAAATGACAGCAGAATAAAAAATCCAAATAGAGTACTTTTAAAATTCAGGTACTCACAAACCAGTAAATAAAAGGAATTAAACCACTGCCTAATGATGTTGGTGAACGTTAACACAGAGCAATAAACAGGAAAAAATTCTATTTGCTTGAATCTTCCTCAGTAAGAAAATGGTCTTCAAGTAAACAAGTAGACTCCACATCACAGAGTAGGAACACAAGCACATGATATTTGAATAAGTGGAATTCTTGGCACAGATAGTCCTACAAGTACCTGCTTGTGTGACTCAGACCTGTTGCTATAAATCATTAGTAATCATGAAGGACATGAAGTATTCCAAAAGACTGTAAATGAACCAATGTGACTTTTATAAAAATGAAACAATAATTTTCAGAAAGTATTAATCCTGATAGCCATCACTAAAAATTTCTGGAATTATTTATTACACAGATGGTGCTGGGATATTCTTAATCTGTTCATTCATTTAAGAAACATTTACTAAAAAAAATAAATAAATAAATAAAAAGAAACATTTACTGAGCACATTATGTACAAACACTATGCTACACACTGGGGACATAAAGATGAAAGCATGTGAAATTTTATGCCTGTATTACTCACTACAGCTAAAAAAACATTCCATACACATGATCTAGTATGATCATCACAACAATCCTATGGTGTAAACAAAATAGATACCACCTCTATTTCTCAGATATAAAATTTAGGATTCAAGAAATTTCCCTTAAAATCCAGCTAGAAAGTGTAAGAAAGAAAATTCTAGTTCTAATGATCTTTTCATTATATCATGGCTTTGCAATAATTAAGAACTATTATCTCAGATTATCTCTAACTTTGTAGAATTATTGGGATGTTGGATTAGCATACTCACATAACATAGCAGATTATGATCATAGTAAGTCCTTTGTCAAATTCTTCATGATATTTCCAGAAATAAGATATAGTAATATGCGTTGACAGGAAAAGTCAGTAATTTTATAAACAGGTTTAACAGTCAACCAATTCAAGAATCAATATAAATTTAGTATTTCTTTTCTAATGTGTAGCACAGGGTTCTATTCATTCTTCTATTCCTTCTATAGTGGTATAGACAAAGCTAAAAAACCAGGTATTTCAGATATTTTGTGTCAAATTAGTCAGAGATATAAAATGGAGATTGATAGCTAAAACAATGACAAAGTTAAAATGACAAAGTATATTAAAATTATATACAATATGTAATGGTATGAAGATGAATTTAATGTTTTAAATATTATTTCAAATAATTAATTGTTCAAAAAAGGGGAGATTGGGATTAGTATTAATTCAGGTGAAAATGATTTGGGAAATTTAAAGTTATTCACTTTCAAGGGCTAATAGTTCAGTCAATCTATTAAAAAGAATAAAGATACAATTACATACCTACAGAATGACTATAATTAAATGACTGGCAAGGTTGTAGAACAGAAGGAAACCTCTTAAATTGCTATTTGGAAAATAAAATGGTACAACCACTCTGGAAAATGGTTTGTTGATTTTTTATAGTGATAAGTATAAATTTATCTTCTGACCCAGCACTTCTATTCCTAAGGATTTATACCAAAAGAGTGAAAACATATGCTCACAAAACTTTTACAGGAATATTCATAGCAGCCTTATTCATAATTGCCCAAACATTAACAATCCAGATGTCCATCAATAGGAAAATGGATAAACAAATTGAGCTATATTCATGCAATGGAATACTGCCGACATATAAAATGGTATAGACTACTGATACATGCAACAACAAGAATTAATCTCAAAAACTTTCTGGTGAGTCTAATAAAACAGACAAAAAGAATACGCACTGTATAATTCTATTATATGACTATGGACAAAACTAATCTATGATGACAGATGTGAGAAAGTGTTTGCCTTTTCAGGGTGATTGGCAGGAAACTGACCTGAAATGGCCATGAGGGAAATTTCTGGAGTGATAGAAGTGTTCAATATCTTCTGTTGGGTGTTAGTTACACGGGTATATATAGAATTCAAAACTCATCAAACTTAAGACCTATGCATTTATTTTAACTAAATTATATCTTAATTTTTTAAAAGTTAAAATATTTATAAAGATATCAACCTTTTTTCCATTGAAAGAATACAGAGAAAATAGGTGGAAGATATAGAGAAAGCAATTTCAGTTCGATATAAGGAAAATCTTCCTATACTTCCAAGTCTTCTAACATGGAATGAGCTATTTCATTAAACTGTAAATTTAGTATTTTCATAAAGTATTCAAACAAAAAGCAGACTAATCTACTGTTACAAGTTGTCTAGTTCAAAAAAACCAATGCAAAATACCTTCTAAAGCATTTTATATCTTTTTCATCAGTCAGTTTCTATGATATTCTGAATTAACAAGGTGTTATTTTTATCTTCAGTCCATTTCTCATTTCTACCTTTCTTTTCTAATTAAATAGATTTTAAGAATACTAAAAGGGTAAAGCTAGAAAACAGGCTTAAGCTTATAAACTAGTCCTACAAGATTGATAGTGCTCTGAGTACTGTGTTGAGAAGGATTCTGAGGCCATATCCATAGCTCAGTAGGAGTGTTGTCATTGTTTAGTGATATCTGCCATGAGTGTAGAAAGGGAGAGAATCACATAAGTACCAGGTATTTGCCTTGACAGAGTTAGAAGAAATGTGAGGAATTATAAATCAGATTTAAAAAATAGTGACTGAAAGATTCATAGACCAAGGGTTCCATAGGCCATGAGCCAATAGCCAATAAATTGATAAACAAAAAAAGGAACAGGAAAAAAAAATAGAAAAAGTATGAGGAGAGCCAAGATTAGTATCTAAATATGCAAATTTTGATTTTTGGCTAGTGTTTTGTTTTCACGGTTAACTAGATTTTAACAAACTGGAATCATTAACAGTGTAATAATTGATTTTGGTATGATAGCAAAACAAAGTCAGGTTGATATAGCCTGGATTTTCAAGTAATAAGCATATTAAAATACTGTAATTAAACTCTTCTACAATCAGATTGAAAGTGCAAAGATATAAGTGTGTCAGGGTAAATGTAGTAGCAACCTAGTTCATTTACAGGACTGGAAATATATTTAAGAATCTTATAACTCATAACTTTCTCTTTCCCTGCTTAATACAGATTTAAAGTGACCAAACACACTAAATATGTAATGTGTAACCTCCAGCTGACAAAAGCTTAATCCAGCTCCTCCTAGCTCAGTCAGAAGGTCATTTCGTTGGAAAGAACTTCCCCCAATGGCAAAGGTAGATCCAATTGGAGTCCCAAATGTGGTAATACACAAGATGTTCTCAAAATGGGGCTACTCACCAGATGAGAAGCCTGACTAATTGGTTGTGGATGTTTTCTGCGCTGATCATTCTTTGGCAATCAGAACAAAAAGAAACTAAGTAACCCAATGGCTAGAGCACAAGTATTTAAGTGTGGAGTTCTAGGTTCTGCCCTCAATTTGTTCTTGGTTCCTGCATAATTCATTTAACCTTGGCATATTTGAATTTGATTTTGCCATAAATATAGCTAAGACTCTATACTTCCTTAAGATGTTTTCTAGAAAACATTACAGGAAAAATGATGAAGGTTAAGCAGAGAAAAATAGCCTCTAGATTATCTTTCTGCCACTAATTAGATTTATTCCTTCCTAATTTCTCTTTGGTCAGCATACAGAGTTACATAGTGGCATTTTCATAGGGATGACAAGAGCAGAGCAAGATTTTATGGGACAAAGTATCAGTAACAGTCAAAGATCAGGGCACATCCCTGGCAAAGAGCAGCCTGAGGTCAAATCCATCCACCTGATGCCTTATTTCTTCCTAATGAACCAGAAATGGAGAATGAAGTAAAAACCCCAGAGCAGAAAAGTGGCCAGGTTAGGAACAGGTCTCAGTCTAAATAAGTGGTGTCAAAATATTTAGGAGTAACCAACATGAAGCCTGAAGTTAAAGAAAACCAGAAAGACACAACCAGCAACACAGAACAACAACAAAACATTTTTTTTTCAAAATTAAGAATGAGATCATGAAGGAATTACTCCAACTGCATTTCAAAGATTGGGTCTGTTGTTTCTACTAGGTTATGGGCTTCTTGGGGACGAGAACCATATTAATCTTGTTCCCCTATATTTCCTCAGTTCTAAACACAGTGTGATATGATACAGTTCCAACAAGGGCAGAGGTCAAAGGGACAGTCCAAGGGGCCTGAATTGGGCCAGAGACTATCAAGGTGATAAGGGAAAGCCATGGAAAAAAGATATGACCCAGAAACTGGGAAGAGTCAGTGGACACAAAAGATTGCTGAAAGTATTCATGTTGAGATCAGGACAGAGCATGAGCAGCAGATGCACTAAAGAAGATGCTAAGACTGAAAACAAAGGCAAATGCATATCCAAGCACCTCACTGCAGAGGTCTAAGGGAAAGCACCCTCACCTGGCCGTTGAGAGGAATTTTGACTTCACAAGCCTGAGTTCTCAGTCCACTTATTCCTCCTTCTTAAAGGGTCCTGGATTATTTTTGCTATAGCACAATTTACACAACTTCAGTTCAACAAAAATCCTTTTAAAAAAACACACAAAAAAGTCAGAAGCCAAATAATCTGTTGCAGCTGAAGAGGGTGTGGCTAACTAAGACAAAACAAGACTAAATTAGTAATCCAATGAGAGGTTCCAAGTTGGTGGATGAGCCTGCTACTGGAGCCAGCCCTGGCTCTTGTCCACTAGATGTGGGCACTTCAAAGTGCCACTGGTTGAGAATGACAATTTGCTTTCCTTGAGGATGGACCTAATTCCTGTACCAGACAGTAAAAGTGGGGACAGAAAACTAGACTGTCTGTGCTAAAGAGGGCAGCAGCTGAACGGCTATAGCAGCTTCAGGCAGGTGTTTCTTGAGATATTTACTGTTTTAAAATATTGAAAATAGAATCTTTGAAAAATAATTTTAAAATGTAGGCAATTTTTGGACAATTAGACATGAATCTGAAAGATTTTTCTATTTTCTAGGTAATTGAAGCAGAGCAATTGGGAAATTTTCAATGAAGTAGATAATTTTGTAATTAAGTTCCCAAAGACTATCGCTACCTTTCCTGTCCCTGGGTGAAAAAGTTTTCAGAGTATTAATAAAATTCCCAAAAGACCCTGACTGTTTCAAAACTCACTGAAAATAATTATAATTTTTTGTGTGTGCATTTCTCCGTAAAATAACACCCTCCTTCTGGACTTTATTACAGAGAGCAAGGGAGTTAACACAGCCCTTGGGCAAGATGGTGACTATGCAGTGCTGAATTCACCATGGCCTACCTTTGTGCCACACTACTAATGGAATTTAAAAGAATCTTTTTACCACATCATCAACCATAATCCAAGTGTCAGAGGTTGTGTAGTGATCTGCTCTAATGAAAGCATCACATCTAGCTTAACAACTATGACTGAAGTTGCCAACTGCTTACAATTGCCAGCAGTCCAACATCAGCTGCCATACTCTATGTGATTTTTCAGGGGTCAGATTGGTAATCTGAATGGGAGATAATGAAAATCACCATTCTACAACCTTCAGAGCTAACCTCTGCAGATCCCCTGGAATTTAGAATTCCTCCAAATCATGGCAGGGTTGGAGGGCAGTTTCAGAGGCTTCTCTTGGCCTTTGTGGAGTGACACATAAACTTAATCTGGTACAAGAGAATTAATGCAATATTTCAGGTACTTAAGTCCTTCTACACACCATATACACAATTCTCCAATTCTTGCCATATGTGCACCATTGTTATCACCACAACACACACAATGATCATATTCACTCATAGCTAAAGGTCCTGCATGGCAAAGGATTTTGAAGACCTTGAGCAGCCAAAGCTATAAGGAATAGAACAGTGGAAACTCAGCCTCTAAACAATTGCTTTTACCCCAAGATTTTAAGCTCCTATTCAATGTCTCTCAGGCATCATCTGGCTGCCAAAATAGCAGCAGCATGGAATAAGTAGGCAGATAGTGGCCCCTGAATTTTAGCCTGACATCACTGGAGTTCCTGGAAAAGAGCCAGCTGCCTTATTTACCTTCCATTCAATGATGAAGATCAAATTAAGTTCAGATTTGTGTGTCACTGTATTTTGTAATCTTCCAAGTGTGGAACTAAAGAAGGCTATAATTAAAATCCTTTTTATCACTCCCCAAAAGACCCCTAGAGAGCCCTGTTACATGGTGTGGAGCCAGAAGACGTAATTGAAGCATATGCTTCTTGGTATTCTCCAGTATTTCATCTTCTGTCCTTCTCTAATATTACTGGAGTGGAGTCTCCATAGATGCACCCTCCCCACATCACCACTAACCTTACATGCCGTTGCCTCTTTTAGACGTTATTGCTCTGTCTGGCACTTGCAAATCACATTTTTAGAAATAGCAAAATTTTTAGAAAATTTTCTCGCAAAATTATGGGCTGTTAGTGTTACATATTTAAAAACCATTTCTTAAAAATTTGGGAAATATAGTGTTCTGGTTTTTAAAAATATTTTCTTTAAACACATATTTTGTTTTAATTTTAGTTCAATTTTGATTCCCAAAGTTTGTGAAAATCAACTAAATTCCTTCAGTGGTTCTTTTAGTCAAAAAGTAAATCTGTGTATATACACATTATATTGAATAAGAATATAAAGTTTGGTGGATTCCTGCCTAAATCTCTTGACCCTTTCTCTTCCAAATATATACGTACTTTTACTAATTCAGTCCCCCAAATCAGAGAAAAACACAAGATGAAGTCTCTTTTTCATGAATTTAGATGGTATAAACAGGCCATGCTTTTTGGCCTAAAACTAGTTCCATGACTAAAATCACTTGAGAACTGCTTGTTTCTCATCATCATTTGGTCATAAGAGGGATGGGGGTGTCTTCTCCAGGAGGCAGTAGGTCAGTGGCCAAAAGCCAGTGGAGACAAACAAATGTGGTTAACCAAGTTGGAGAAGGAATACATGAATTTTATTCCAAAAGTCTCTTGCCAGCAGTGCTATAAAGAGAAAATCCTTTTGGTCCTCTACCTCCTGTTCAATGGAAACTATTCAGATGCATTTGTCTGAATTCTTCAAAGAACCTTGGCAATTTGGTTTTTCTAATAAATTTAAGCCATAAAAAACATACGTATTAACCTGTATGTACAGTAATCCTCAACAACTTCTGTATGTTCAGGCTTAGAAAATGTGTGATGAAAAATTAAAGCAAATCCTACTCATAAACAAAATTTTGCCTTCCACTAAAATATGGAACATTGAAAAACGGAAGGACAGTCTGTATCACTGAGCAAGCTCATTTCAGGAAAAATCAGACATGCGCTCTTCTCAGAAAACTAAAAGATCAAGGAACATATTGTGTTTCATTACAAGAAAAAGGGGAGGGGATCAATTTAGTGAATGCCTCAGCTGTGCCTGAGAATTCTAGAAAAGTACATTTCTATACAAATTTCTGAGGCAATAATCTCCTTATAAGTAGAAAATATGGCCACTTTATTCTAGCTAGAAGAACCTCCATTTGCTGAGGATCTTGAAGAAGTCTCCAAGTGTGGGAATTAGCACCAAATAAGCTAAAGATAAGAGAGAGTGTGGCATACTTCCCAAAGAACACTTTAAGGCCAGAGCGCATAAGTGAAATGAAGTAGGAAATGACGGTAATAACCAGAACAAGCCAGTTCTCCGTACCACTGTCCAGAATGCAGCTTGCCCTACTATAAACAGTTCTGAAGACTGCAAAGTTGCAGTCACTGGTATATTTATAATTGTGTGGTAGGTAGAATTCTAAGATGACCATCCTCCACTAACAACAAGGACCCATTACATAATCCCTCCCCTTGAGTGAAAGCAGAACCTATAAACGTGATGAGATATTACTCCCATGCCTATGTTACATTATATGACAGAAAGACAACTATTCTGGGTGGGCCTGAACTAATCATATGATCCCTTTAAAAGCAAAGAATTTTCTCTATGTGGTGGCAGAAGAGAAAGTCAGAGATTCACCCTTACTGATGGATTTAAGGGTAGCCAACAGCAAGTGACTATGGGGACCTCTGTCCTAGAACTTCAAGGAAATGAATTCTGCCAACAGCCAATAAACGTTGAAGGAAACCCTAAGCTCCACACAAGAACCACAGCCCTGGCCAAAACTTTGATTTCAGACCCTGAGCATAGAATCCAGTCATACTGTGCCTGGACTTCTGACCTGCAGAACCGTGAGTAATATATGTGTGTTGTTTTAAGGCACCAAAATTTGTGATTATTTGTTACATAGCAATAGAAAACTAATACAAGTTGATAGCTGCACTTGATGAATCAGTTACGACTAATCTGAGAAAAAATCCCCTAACATGGTGACTGCAGACCCTCTAGGAGTCTTCCAACTCTCAGATTTCTATACTTATAATAGCAAACATCTCTGACGGTGTATCATATTAAAGTAGTCACTAAGGTTTGTTTCAAAATAACCCCATAAATTGAACTGGTCACATAATTCATTAATATCTGTGAAATGTCTCTCCCTAAAAACTGTTTAAAATAAAATACAGAAAAGATACTTGAGATTTTTTTTTTTAGTAAACAGTTTCTTTTTATTATTACACTATAGGAGGTTTGTGTTAAATTTTAGCAAATTTATAGCATTTGGAGGAAAATATTTTTACTTTGTTCATCCAAACTTGTGTGAAAATTATAGGTTGTTCAAATCATTACTCATTTAATATCACCTTAGAGTGTTTTTCATCATAAGGATCTGCTCCAATGTCCATAATATCAAAATACGTAAATCTAATAACCATAAAATGGTAAGCCAAAAGCACCAAGTATAGAAACCATGTGCAGTGAAGCAAGTATGTTTCCAGTTGGTCTTTATTCTGGAGAAACCCTATTCTTTCCCAGAAACAAATCTTGTTTTACTTATGTCTGTTTTAAATAACTGGTACACACAATAAATTACCATGTATGGTAATGAATATCATGGCATTTAAGAATACATTTAAAACTGATATTAGAGTATTTTTTAATTGAAAGAAATGAGTCACAAACCCCAAATTAAAAAATATCTCCTCTAGTAAAAGGCTCTCTTGGATAAGCTCCTTAGTAAAACTGTACTCAACAAGAAAAAAGTATCCTATTTTTTCATAGTGGAGTGAAGCTCTATGGCACTTATTTTCTAGACCTGAAAAGTTACAGTTTTTAATCTTAGTATTGCAAGTATTACAAATGATGATTCTGAAGGCTAAGAAAAATTCTGGCTTGTCAAAATATATAGTGAGAAAATATCATACAACTAATTCACTTCTAAAAAGTTATATAATTCACTAGTAAGATAAAAAAATCATGATTATGTTTAAATAGGATATCTATGGTACAGAACAAATATGAGAACATTTAAATAAAATGAGATACATTAAATTGGAGAAAATATTTTCACATGTTAGGACAAGGCAAGTGTATCCAAATAGTAAATGAGTTAATCTATGTGAAATACTTAGAACACTGCTAAACTACTATAAGTGTTTATTATTGTTATTATTATCATCATTTTTAACTGTATTTTCCCCTTGGACATCCTTGATTTTGTTCATTTGTTATCTACAGAAATCGTTCCAGGTGAACTTTCAAATACCAAAAATTGATGAGATTAAGATGAAGGGATTAAGGTATTCCAAATAATCCCTAAACCAATCAGAAATAGCCACAGTGCAATTATTACTTATGGTGCCTAGAAAAGCATCCAGTTATCGCCTAGTCACTTGTCGCCAACCTTGCCAGATCTGCTCCGATCTGTTCACTTCTCTGACTGATGAGGTGACATTTTGTACACCAGTTATTCAACATTATGCTGGCCTTCTTCCCTCTTGCCCATAGCCAGCTTACCCCTCAGTACCATTTTGCATGAGCTTCTTGGTTCACCTTTCATGTCATAGACTTCACAGGATAAATACTCAGTGAGAACAGAAATACACTGCACCCATGCATCTTCATTTGATGGACACCTGTGAAGGTATCCAGCCTGCCACAGGACACTAATTTTAAAATAGTGTGCCCAACAGGCTTTTGTGCCTCCTGTTTATTGCATGAGCTGAAGACTATAAATAGGAAACGTTTTTATTCTTTTTCATATCTGTCTTCCAATCCCTTCTACCATATTTTCCTTCCCCTGCTCCTTGGCCATATCTCCAATTCTTCTTTAGCTTTCTGATTACCTTCAGGCATTGAAACAGTATGCTTTTCAGTCTCCTTTCCAGTCTAATCTAAATCAAAGCATTAATCTTTCATGCAGGTTTTAGCTTCTCCTCTCCAATCTCACTCAAACCTGATACCCAATTTCATAGTACCACAATTGGAAGGAGGGGTATGTCCCTGTCTATTGCTATTTCTTCACCTTGCTCTTCCACCTTTATTCCTGACTCACTAGGCTGTTTCTGGCTTCTCCAAGACCAGGGTTGGAAAGAAGAATGAATGTTAAAAAGGAGAAACCCATTTTAACTTAGTAGGTGCCATCTGTGGTGCTCTCTTGGTTATTGAAAACCCTCTACCTTAGGGGATGTCCAAATGCTGACTCTCTCACATGTGGGATTCTTTGGTGGGTTATTTGGGGCTCCTCCCCATAAGAACCTTCAACATGGCACCATTTCCCAACTTGGGCAAAACTCTTTCTGGATGATTTCATGTGACTTAACCTTGTTCCCTATTTCTAATGACACCCCACATGCTGGGTCGTCTTGCCCCTCTAGACCTCCTCTCCAATGAACTTTGTTTGCTCCCTCCCAATCCCTACCTCAAGGAAAGGGCCCTTTGCTCTTCCATTACTGTAGTTAATTCTCCCACAGCAGACCTTCTCTGCACTTGGTCTTCAGCAGCTCCCCAGGCAGTCTCTCACAATTTTAGACTTCACCAGGTGAAAATCAGAGACAAGGCCTGGAGCCTACTGAAGCCAGGATAAACAGATCAGCATCACCAAGAAATTGCTAATTGCTAATCCATTCTACTCTGGGGGCACCATGGAAAGGACATACTGATTTCTGAACTGACCTGTCATCTAGTCAGGGGCAAGTCAGTTTCCCTTCCCTATAAATGATTCCCTCAAAAAGGGTAACCACCCACTTAGCTTGAGTTAGAGGGAAACAGCTCCCTCCTGAAGAGGCCAACAACCCTTTTCAAAGCATCTTCCTCTTCTCTTGGATCCATCTTCTCCAAATTTCTTGAGTCATAACATAGGCTAATGGTCATAAAATTGACTTTGTTTTCATCTTTCAGCAAGTCTTATGGAAATGTCAGTGTTGTTCTTTAGAATAAGAAAGCACTTAAAATCCATTGTTCTTAGCTTTGAAGCCTCTGGTGAAACCCTGTGGCAAGAGGAGGATAATATTTAACATCTGATACTCTGTTGTATAAACGCTCTAGAATGAAAGGAGAATAAGCCTTTAGTTTCTACAGATTCACTTTACCTAGTAAGTAGTTTGGATTTATTAAGAATATCTCTATAGCAACCAAATTTAGGTCAGTTCCTTCAAGGAACTTTAGGTGAGTTCCTTGAGAAAAGATATTTCTCAAGTAATAGGAGAAATAGTGAAGACACCTTTCAAAGCTGGATCCTTGATAGTTCAATTATATTGGATGATTTCCTCAACATCCTCTTCCTGTCTATGTGGTGGTTTTAAAATATGTCCAAAATCATTTCTATGCTCTTCCCTTCAAGAAGGAAAGCTTAATTCCCCTTTCTTTAGTGTGTGCTAGACTTAGTGATTAACTTCTAATAACTATAATACACAAAAGTGATAGAATAGGGCTAGGTCATAAAAGACATCTCAGAGTCCTCCTTGTTCTTTCTCATGGAGCACTCACTGTGGTAGCTTGAGTTATGTACTTCAGTTTAGATACATTCTTAATCTGAACTCACATTCCTGCAATGTGAAACCATTGTGAATGAGATCTTTTACAGATGTTATTTTTAGTTAGGTGTGGCCCAGCTGAATGAGGGTAAGTCCATATTACTAGAAACCTTATAAAAAGAAGAAACCAAAGCCAGAAGTTAGAGAAAGCCACAGGGAGAAGCTGGAAGTCAGCAGAAACCAGAAGAGCAGACACAAGGAAGAAAGATACCATGTGACAGGAGGCAGAGATGAGAACCAAGGAACCCCAAGGATTGTGGCAAGCCACCACCAGAATGCTACAGAATTTAGGGAGAAAGCAAACCCTGCCAATATTATGATTTTGGACTTCTAGTTTTCCAAACCATAAGCCAATGAATTCCTGGTGTTAAGCCAACCCGCTGTGTAGTTCTTTGTCAGAGCGGCCTGGCAAACTAAGACACTTGTTCTGAGGGAAGCCAGCTGCCATGTTTTAAGGACACCCAAGAAATCCTATAGAGAGGCCTATAGGTAAGGAATCAAGCTCCCCTGCAAACAGCCATGTAAGTGTATCCTCTTAGAAGTGGATCTTCCAGGCCCAGTTAAGCTTTCAAATGACTGCAGCTCCAGCTGACAGCTTAACTGGAAACTCATGAGAAACTCTGCACCAGAACAAGCCAGCTAAGTCATTCTCAAATCACAGAAATTGTGGTTTAACAAACTTTTATTGTTTTAAGCCATGATGTTTTGGGGTAATTTGTTATATAGCAATAGATAACATAACTTCTTTCCTGAGTTATATATGCCATATATACCCAAAATATACCTATAATCAAAAGCATACCTTGACTCTAAGTCAGATGTTGTGACAACTTCCTTTTTTATCAATCTAATTATTCACCTGGGCATGGTTTCTAATGATCAGACAGATCAGCTTATAATCTCCTCTACTCCTGGTGTACTGACTAATTCTAACAGGAATTATTTAGAAGGAAATAACACAAAATAACATAATATAAGTCAGTTTACTAGCAAATCATATGAAGGAAGTCCATGGCCACATGAGCAACTAGTAAAGACCCATTGCACAAAGTTATTTTTGTCATTGATATGTGAAATTCAATTTATTCCCATTTGTTTGAGATTAGCTCAGTGTGAAAATTCAGATAATTTCAGTATGTTATTTTCTGTAGCTTATTCTTCTGTATATGAATGAAGAGTGAGAAATTTGAGTGTGGGCCCACCAATGAGAAAAATGAGAAATGAATTCAAAAACCAAGAGTGCTAAGTAAAACTTTACTGACTTTTCAGACTTTTCCAGGGTGGTCCTGGGCCCTTTCAAGTTCTGTCAATTAGATGGCATCAGAATGCCTCTTAGAAAGCAGAGTCCAAGTTGTGTAGATCTTATTAATAGGACAATCCAGTCACTGGAATACTAAACCACAACAAAATCATCAGGCACCAAATAAAATCAGACATCTTTCCTAATAAACAGCTGTTAGACTTGGAGCTGTCAACAATACAACACAGAACCACCTGGACATTTTCATTAGGGTCACCTAGGAACCACATCAACAACAAATAGCAAGACAAAACTTTACCCAGGGAGTATAACCAGACTCCTGGACGGTTGCTCATCCTAAAACTAAACTTGCAGCCACTAAGCGGAAATATGTTACATGTGTGTGGTAGAAAGATAATAGCTGAACCCCGCAGCAATTCTGAATGGCAAACCAAAGGGATGCAGCCACAAATAGAACAATCAGAAGAAATAGGACTATAGTGATGAGCTGAATCAATGAGCATTCATTTGTTACTGGAATTAAAAGCAAAAGCAGAGGACGCCATGTTGGAGATCAGAAATCAGAGATGTCTTAGAGGGCAGCTTTGACAGTAAGCAGAGAAAAGACTATGGATTTGTGGATATAATTTCTCTCAAATACAAAGAAGTCTAACAGAAAAATATGATAAGCGTCTGGTTTTATACACATTCGTGATCAACCTTGCAGATAAGCAACCTACTCAGAATATACACGCATCAGCTACCACAACCTGTCTGAACACACTTTTGGAGCAATTTCTCCATTTTCCAGATAGCTAAAACTAAAATGTTATGTAAGATGATTGATAAAGTCCTTAGAGCTCTGAACCTTTGAACTGAACATTCAAGACCACATGAATACAAAATTATAAACCAAATAAAAAAATACCAGCTTAGATCCCAGTGAAAGTACATTCAATGTGAAAACACAAAATAATTAGAAATATGAGGTATATATTACATTGACACTCCAACTTTTTTTTAAAACCACAGGCTGAAACTAGGCATTATTTTAGAGTGGGAAAAGCCATTAGAGTTGATTTTTGTCAACTTTCTGTTCAAGCCACAGATGTTAGCATGACACTTAATACTTCAGGTTTATGGGGAAGATTAAAACAGAATGCTCAAGCTCAACTGATAAATAGCCTGCCTTCAATATTACTTTATTTCACTTAAAAGTTTTTCAAAGTTTTTCAAATGTGGTTTTGATAATTAAAGGGTTCCACAATAGAGATTCTGGTTGAGTAGCTTGCAAGAGCGTCTATGAAATGAGGTCAGTTTTAATCAAAATCATTAAAATATTAATTTATTGCCTAAAAATTTATATTCCCAACTTGCCATTATTTTTCTTCATATATTCCATACATTTTAATAGAACTTAGACATGAATAAAAGAAGATAAACTTTGGTAGATACATTATAGTTCATAAATAGATAACTTTTAAATTGTGTGTTTAGGGTGAGAGCATGGTCTGCAAGGTAATTTCTTGATTTCCTTCTTACTCTAACTAATAGCATTCCCAAATAATAAAATACAGCATCATAAAGACCAAATAGCCTGTTAAACTGTCTTAGAGTATAGAGTTTTATTTTCAAATGTCGCATGTAAACAAAGCTTTATGACTTGCAGGTGGTACCAGAAACTAACTTGGCAGTAAAGCAAAAATCTTTTAGTGTGCTAACTTTACACTCTCCCTTTGGGATTTGTAATTTTTTATTCCTTTAATTGTAGGTAGCCCCTTCCACAATACCTCTGGTGCTAAAAGTAAACTGCCCAATAAACTCTCTAGGCACATTCATAAACCCATCAGTCTCAAACCACCTCCATTTAGCATTGGTATAAATCCATGGTCAGAACAACTATTTACATTTGAAATTCCTTTTAGGCCACAGGAAAATTAGAATCTTAAAATAGCAAGTTAAGGTGAATGAAGGTCTTATAGCCCAATATGAAAATGTGAACCCAAGTAACATAGAATAAAGAAGACAGGCTCATATTTGACAAACCACTCAGAGTCCCTCAAATTCATTCGATTCATAGAAGCTAAACAGTCTAAAATGTATCCTTCCCAAGAGTAAACTTATTCTACCTTTCAATCATCACCGTCAAGTTTTCAATGACCGAATAACTCATAACAACCAAGAACTCGAGTTGGGGGACTCCTTCAAGATCATCTATTTCAAATCCTGTCTTCCCAGATGAGGAAACTGAGATCCCAACATTTGCCACATAAACAGCCTGTCTGAGGTGTAGCTGACACTTGAGACTGGGTGTTAGGGAAGTCCTGGACTCCTGTTAAGCAGCCCAGACCTCACCTACCCCTGCCTCCTTCTCTGGGGAAGTCACAAGCACATGCTATTTGGCCATCCTCCAGCCTTCCCCTACCCTCATCTCTTTTTGTTTCACAAACTGGGGGAGACATTAAGTCCAATGAAAAGACCTGACCAGATCTTAAACCTGGAAAACAGAAACTAGCAGCCCCATATGCTTATCAGAACAGGAATTCTCAGTGGCAGGTCCCCACCCCCTAAGGTGTATAAAAACCACACTCAGTGGGCATAGATTGGCCTCTCCTCTCCAGGGCGAAGTGGGGCATGCAGAGCTGCCATCCATCAACCCCAACCCAGAGTAGTGTTCTGCCACCCTGGGTGACTGGCCATGATGCCTCTTCTTCCTCCTATTCTTTTGGACTCTGTGCTGTGTAAGTGATGAAGATGGTATTTGCTTTGTCTAGGCTCTTTATACTGTGCAAGTAATAAAAGGATCATTTGCCTAAAGTTTCTATTGTGTCCTGAATCTGTCTTCCCATGATGCACCATTGTAGTAAATTGTTCCACACTGGGCTCCTAAGGTTCTTTTGCCAAAGTTCTTTCTTTTTAAAAAAAAAATCATTTTTATTGTGTAATATGTCATATATAAGGATATATGCAGCATATCTATTCATTCTAAAAATTAATATAGAAAAATAAAATAAAAAACATCCATGTTACCTTTACCATTATGCTTAAACTGAATAGTTCCAATATATATTTAAAGTCTCCTATATGATACTCCCCAACATGCCCATCTGTTTCCACCATACGTACCTGTCCCTAATTTTTGCTCTTTTGTAAAAATAATTTTACCATACCCAGGTAGACACACCCACACACACTATTGTTTAGTTTTGCCAGTTTAGATTTTTATATAAATGGAGTCATTTCATATATATTCATTTGTAACATTTTTTGCCTAGCATTATGATTTTGTGATTCGTACAATTTAATGTTAATGCATTTTCACTTCTGCAGAGTATTCCATTGTATAAATATTCCTCAATTTATTTTTCACCTCTTTTATTGATGGGCATTTGATTTTATCTTTTACTTTTAAAAACAATGCTAATATGATTAGTTTCATATGTCTGCTGTCACAAACAGGCCAAAGCATCTCTAGGGAATCTACTCTAGGAGTAGAATTATTGGATCATAGTGTATGCACATGATTAACTTCATAAGGTATTGCCAAATGGTTTCCAAAGGAGGTAGAATAATTTGTCTTACTATTCTTCTTGTTTGATAACATTGCCAACACTTGGTATCATCAGAATTTTAATTATTGCCAAGCAGTGGATGTAATAAATTCATATTGTGTTTTAATTTGTATTTCCCTGGTTGCCAATGAAATCGCACAGCCTTTCACATATTTCTTGTCATATTCTTCTTCTCTCAAATGTCTCTGTCCATGTGATGTGCCTCCTTTCCTGTTGGATTATTAATCTTTCAAATATGGATTCATAGGAGTTATTTATTCACTCTGGTTATTAATCTTTGGTTACTTTTCTCTGTTATTGATATTGTTTGATAAACAAGATGAGGCTGGAGCAGGAGGCTGAGGCTGACCCTTCATGACTTAATAAGCAAGTTTCAGAGTTACAGAAAGCCATAAAGGGTTTTAGGTGTCAGGCTTAACATTATCAGATTTAAGTTTTAAAATATCAATTGTTTTAAAATCTCTCAGTTATTCACAGATAATATTTATGTATGTCTACACTGAAAATCCAAAATAATTGCTAGACTAATTTTTGCAACACACTATGTAGAATTGATCTGAGAGGCCAGAGCGTATAGAGAAATCCAATTAACAGAAGATTGCAATCATATGGACAGAAGGTCTTGGTAGCTCAGATTGTAGTAAAACCGTTAGGGAGAGAGAGAGAACCAATCAACCAACAATAAATCCAGTCTGCTAGTTAAAGACCATTCTTTACCAAACTTGGGAGCTCAAACATTCCCCTGAGTCTAATAGGAAGCAATAATCTGCTCCATATCCTGCCCTCTTCCTCAGCCCCTCAGTTTCCCATCCCAAACCCATAATGCCTAGAGGTCTCCCAGCTGAAAAACAAACCCTGCCTTGCATAGCAATGTAAACAGATGGTGTTGTAGACAGAACAATGGCCCTCTGAAAAATGTTCCAGTCCTAATCCCCAGAACCTGTAAATATGTTATCTTACATTATATCTTACATTACAAAAGGGACTTAGAAATGTGATTAAGGCTTTGAGATGGGGAGATTAGTCTGAATTTTCCAAGTAAACTCAACAAATTCATAAGGGTCATAATAATGGAAAAAGAGGGAAGCATGAGAATTAGAGTCAGGAATGAGAAGTGCTGATGTAAGTCACTAGCTAAGGAATGCAGGCAGTACCTCAAAGCTGCAAAAGGCAAGAAATGGATTCTTTCCTAGAGCTTCCAGAAGAAAAGTAGATTTCTGACCTCCAGAACTTCTACAATAATAAAAGCGTGTTGCTTTAAGGCACTAAATTTGTGGTAATTTCTTACAGCAGCAATAGAAAACCACTACAGGGGGTTGGTGGTTTGGAATTTGTTATTTTCATTTTCTAAAACTGGCCAGCTCCCCACCCCACCCCACCCCCCCAAAAAAAAAAGAAAAGAAAAACTGCCAGCCTAACTAGTCAAATATGCTTTGTTAATTTAAAATGTATTTTTTGTAGGGGAAAAAAAAAAAAGAAAGTGCATCCATTCAGTTATATAAAACAAGTACTTATTGGGGGCGGTGGCGTAGACGGTCGGTCTCTGGCCACGGTGGTGGTGGCAGCCTCACCTAAACCGGCCTCTGGGGCCCCCAAAGTGCTGCTTCTGTCCAGCAAGCCCGTCGCCGCAGCCGCTCCGGCGGGCAGAGCTTTGCGTCTCCTGGTGCCCAGCCAGCTAGGGCCCAGCCTGGAGGCGGCGGGCAGGGGGCCGCCCCTGGCGCGCAAGCCGCAGCGCCTCACACATCTGAGACCGGAGGAGAAGGCGCTGCAGAGGAAACTGAAAAACCGAGTAGCCGCTCAGACTGCCAGAGACGGAAAGAAAGCTCGAATGAGTGAGCTGGAACAGCAAGTGGTAGATATGGAGGAAGAGAACCAAAAACGTTTGCTAGAAAATCAGCTTTTACGAGAGAAAACTCATGGCCTTTTAGTTGAGAACGAGGAGTTTAAGACAGCGCTTGAGAATGGATGCCCTGGTTACTGAAGAGGAGGCAGAGACCAAGGGGAATGGAGTGCGACCAGTGGCCAGGTCTGCTGAGTCCGCAGCAGGTGCAGGCCCAGTTGTCACTCCTCCAGAACATCTCCCCGTGCATTCTGATGGCATTGCCTCTTCAGACTCTGAGTCTGATATCCTGTGGGGCATTCTGGACAGCCTAGACCCAGTCATGTTCTTCAGATGTCCTTCCCAGAGTCTACCAGCATGGAGGAACTCCCAGAGGTATACACTAGAAGGAACCAGTTCCTTACAAGCCTCTCCTTCTCCGTCACTGGGGCTGTCATCAGCCAAGCTGGAAGCCATTAATGAACTAATTCGTTTTGACCACATATATACCAAGTCCCTAGTCTTAGAGGTAAACTCTGAGGCAGAAAGCCAAGCTAATAAGGTAGTGAAAATTGAGGAAGCACCTTTCAGCCCCTCAGAGAAGGATCATCTTAAATTCACCATTTCTGTGAAGAAAGAAGTTGTAGAAGATGACTTCATTCCAGAGCTGGGTATCTCAAATCTACTTTCATCCAGCCACTGTCTGAAGCCATCTTCCTGCCTGCTAGATGCTTATTGTGACTGTGGATGTGAAGGTTCCCCTTCCCCTTTCAGTGACATGTCCTCTCCATTTGTTGTAGACCATTCTTGGGGGGACACTTTTGCCAACAATTAGTGTCTAAGGAGTGATCTAATATTGTTGCCCTTTTCCTTGACTATTCTCTTCAGTTCCTGGAGGAAAGCAGAGAAGCCTGTCTGTGCTTCATTCAAAGAACCAAAGTAGAGGCAGTATAATCCTAGAGAATTCCTCTAAAGTATATGCCTGTTCAAACCTCAGAGATCACCCCCAAGTATTGTCTTTTGACATCCAGCAGTCCAAGGAACTCATACATTGCTCTAATTCTGAACTAAGCTTTTAAGGTTGAACCTGTATCTTAAGGGCAATAGGTTTGCCCTAAACTATATAAGGGTCATTGGGCAAGTGTTTAAAAAGAGACATGGAATTTATGAATGATGGCCCTTCTCTTCCCCTTCTTGGCATCCCAGGTTTGCCCCGATTTTACATCCTTTCGTTTGCTTCTGCAAGCAGAAAGAACACTTACTTGAGGGGGCTACTTTCCCCTCATGTACAGTTTAAGTAAAGACCAAGAATCTTTTGTAAAATGACAGAAATTTACTATGTAAGTGTTTAAAGGAATCTTCGTCCGCTAGAGTAGCTTTTGAAAGGTGCTTTCTCCATTTATTTAAAACTAACCCTGCAATTAAAAAGTGCAGTGGGGGGGGGGAAGTACTTATTGAGTGTTTAGATTTCACAGATTTCACTAACCAGGCTCAGGGAAATGAGTTGGGATAAGGACTTTGTGGTTATTCAAAACAGTGTGTGTGTTTTTATTAATGCAGTTTGCTTCGGTTCATCAAATAGTTATTGACTGTGTAGAATTTGTACCAGAAACTGTTAGTACAACAACATAGAAGTTGCCATGGCTCCAAAAATTTAAGACACTCCTAATAAGGGACACCAACGTTTAAACAAAAAAAATCAGTGTAATGAAGTAAGTGCCGTGAACGAAGTGATCCCTGGGAATTACTGGTACACAGATTAGGAACACTGTGGCTGGAAGAAGAGAGGAAGCCTTCCTTGAACAAGTGCTACCTGAGCTGGAATGCAAAGAATGAACAGGAGTTAGCCAGGTCATCAACAGAAGCAATCACATGAGCAAATGCACAGAGAGAGGAAACTCTTGGCGTTCGGGAGATCCACAGGAAGTTTAGTATTCCTGGATGGTATTGGGTGAAAAATAAAAAAGGAGAGGCATGAAAGGAGACTGGAAAGATAGGCACACACAGGGTAAAGGAGGTTCCTACATGCCATGTTCAGTGTTTTAGGAGACACCAGAGCCTAACCCAGGACCCCTATGTAGGGAGCAAGCTAATTGCTTGAGCCACACCTGCTCCCTAGTATGTGGTGTCTTTGTTTTCATTTGTCTCTAAGTATTTTCTAATCTCCCTTGTAATTTCTTCTTTAACCCTTTGGTTTTTTAAGAATGTACTATTTAATTTCCGCATATTTATAAATTTTCCAATTTTCTCTCTATAATTGATTTCTAGTTTCATCCCATTTGGTCAGAGAAGCCACTTTTCATGAATTCAATATTTTTTAATTATTTAGGCTTCTCATGTGCCATAATATATAGTATATCCTAGAGAATGATCCAAGTGCACTTGAAAAGAACGTTTATTCCACTGTTGTTGGATAAAGTGTTCTATATATGTCAGTTAGATCTAATTGGTTTATAGTGTTGTTCATGTCCTCTCTTTCCTTACTGATCTTCCATTTAGATGTTTTATCTGGTATTGAAAGTAGGATATTGAAATCTCCAACTATTATTGTAGAACTGTCTATTTTTCCCTTCAATTCAGCTGATGTTTGTTTCATATATTTTGGTGCTCTGCTGTTAGGTGCATATATGCTTATAATTGTTAAATTTTCTTGTTGAATTGACCCTTTTATCAACATATAATATCCTTCTTGTCTCTTGTAACAGTTTTTTAAATTAAATTTTATATTGTCTGATATTAATATAACCACCCCTGCTCTCTTTTGATTACTATTTGCATATTTTTCTATCTTTTTATATTTTATTTTTTATAATAACAAAGGATTTATTATCATTAACAAATGAAATAAATGCACCATTCCATACTTGAAAGGCTTTTACAAGCCTTAAGCATTTTTCAGGTTTAACCAAGGCACTGCCACTGCCTAGTTATATTATACACTCATTTCTAGTAAAGAAACTAATATCTCTTTATTTTCAATCTATTTGTATCTATGAATCTAAGATGGTTCCCTTGTAAACAGCATATAGTTGGGTTGTGTTTCTTTATCCATTCTATCAACCTCTGCCTTTTGATTGGAGCATTTAATCCACTTACATTCAGCAGTTTAGATTTTGATGTAAGGGAATAAAAAAGATCCTTATGGCACATGCTGAGTACCAGGAAGAATGTCAGTTCTGATGTGTGAAAGAATTGAATGAAAGAGAATAGGAATATGTGGCAGTTTGAGATTATTTTTGAATCCCAAAAAAGACAAATATTATGTTTATAAACTTATCTATTCCTCTGGTGTAATAGCTTTTGAATGCATTAGATTCAGCTAACATGTCTTGATTAAATTACCTGTTAAGATTAGGGCTTTGATTAGACCACTTCAGTAGGGCATGACTCAGATTGAGTCTCCACCCCCTTGGTGGGCTGATATAAACAGACACTCAATCAAGAAGACACACAGAAGAGGAGAGAACTTGGTCATTTCAGTCCTGACATGTAACAGAAAAGAGAAGGTTCAAACAGCTAAAGCCCCAGGGAGAGATGAGCCATTCGCCTGATAGTTTGCAGCTGAAGAGATCAGAAACCAGCTGAGCAGCTAAGAAGGCCTGCAAAGAAACAAGCCCTATGCCAGAGACTGATATAGGAAGCCCTGGGATGGCCCGCCATCTTACTTCAACACGTGGCAGCTGACTTTGGTGAGAAAGTACTTCTTATGGTACCTTGAGCTGGACTTTCCATGGCCTTGGGACTGTAAACTTTTACCCTAAATAAATACACTTTATAAAAGCCAACAGATTTCTGGTGCTTTGCATCAATACCCCTTTGGCTGACTAATACAGAACCCTAACAAAGCCATGATTTGTGTTTAACTTTCAGAATTATTTCTCCTAATTTTTTTTTTCATTTATTTCATATAATTTGCATTTGTTTCTGCTTTGAAAGAGTGAAAAAGAGGTTTTGAACAGCTTGTTTATATTACCAAGTTGAGTCTCTAGTAGCTAATGAGCAAAAAGAAATCTGAGTATTGTATGAATGAGTCAGGAAGTATTAGAGTAAACTTGTGGAGTGTCTGTAAACTCTGCTCTCAGTGTAAGAGTTTATTGTATATGGTTGGCCTTCTAGCTGGCAGTCCTTGTGGTTTCTGGCTGATTATGGTACTATTGTTTAACTGAAATTTTGATTCTTTATTGCTATTAAAGTCCTAAGGGTGGTAAAAAATTAGTCATGTAGCAAAAAATATTTGGAGATATAAAGCTTAATATGAACTTTATATTCCCCACTCCTTTTTTAACACACACACAAAAATCTAAATGGAAAAAAGTACGGTGGGATAAGAATGCAAAAACAAAAATCCATTTGAAACTCAGGAATACTAAATTGTTACATGTAGCAATTAAGAAACTTTTTCAGAAGGCAAACTATAAACACCTTACAAGTAAAATTCAAAATGTTATAAACTTTAAAAGTCATTAATTAACAATCCAAATAAGTCTTTTTTAAAAAATTAGGAAACACAGTTTAGTCCAGTCCATAGGAACCATATTATATGGCTCTATTTTATATATAGGATATTAAGCTTCTCAGTAAAAGATTCTAACTCCCTTTTCATGACCATAAATCAAAATTTATATGTAGCCATTTTGTCTTTAATGTATAATTTTCTCTTCATAATGAGTGGGTAAATTGAGGACATTCCAAAGCCATGAAAACAAAGCAAAAGAAAACCTCAGAAACTGTTCCAGTCTAGATGTCTACTCTCCAAATAAAACTAGGCTAGATAAATATGTGATTTATTTTCAAATTATTTTAGAAATGAAAATTATCCTGCCTCCATTCCAGTGTTTCATCACAGAAATATCTCCTTGTGTCTTATTTCTACTAAAGAAAAATGTCTAGTTTATTTGACCACTAACATTTCAAATCAAAGGGAAACAATAATCCTGAGATAATTTTTGTAAATTGTTGGCAAATAGAAGCTATTTTTAAATAACTCCTTTTGAACAGCTAATTATGATATGAATACAAGCTTCTTATGTTATATAAGGTATAGTGTTATTAAAAAAATACCTAATGGATTGTTTTAATGTGTCTTTTCCTTTACCCTTAAATGGCTTTCAGAAACAGAATAGATGCTGTTCCAGTACTATGATTATGTAAAAATAAAAACCAAAAGTCCTGAACATATTTGCTTAAAGTAGCCAGGGTTTCAAATGAAGATCTCGGATCTGGAGCCATATGAAGACTCATTTACTCACATGTCTGACAGTTGATATTGGCTGCCAGCTGAGGAAATAACTGCAGCTGTAGCATGGACACCTATACATGGCCTGTCAGTGCTGTCTGGGCTTCTTCCCAACATGGTAGCTGGGTTCAAAAAAGAGAAAAGAAATAAGCTATATTAGTTTTTATGATCTAGTCTCAGAAGTCACATAACACCATTTCTGCCACACTCTCTTGGTGCAGCAAAGTTCATCCAGGTTTGAAGAGATGGACTACTATCCCCAACTTTCTCTGGAGGAGTGTCAACATCACATTGCAGCAAGAACATGTGGATGGGATATATATTCAAGTGGCCATTTTTAGAAAATACAATCTACCACAAGCTTAATTCCAGCAAGCATGTATCATGCACCAAAATCTATCTTTGCTAAGAAATAACAATATTTAACTAATGTCAATAAACTTCAAGTAATAATGTGACAAACATATGTAATGAAGAGAAACCTCTTTCTTCTTATTTAAATATTTTTACATGGTATCCATAGCAAAAAAAGATACACATTTTTTCAGAGTTTTATATAGATAGTGAGTGAATATAATTTTTGAAACACAAATAATTCCGATTTGAAAAGAACTTTCCAATAAACCAGTGTATACACAAGCAAACAGCTGGGCCACTATACAGCTTGAACGGTAAACAGTGAGTTCACGAAGGGGATGTGGAAAGATAGAGGCTTCTGTTACCAATTACAAAATGAGTGCGGCATCTTCTAACGCTGGTGAGGTTTTTTACAGATTCTTATGGGAAGGCAGTTTAGAATTTGTTAACATACAAATTGTACTGCTATATTTAATTAGAATGAAAAGATTCCAGTATTTTCTGCTTTCTGAAATTACCAAAATTTATCACGCCATGGAAATTTGATATGTCCTCTTTTGTTGAACTTTCATTAAGCCCGGATATTGAAAATAAGCCATAAAAATTAACAATTAAAAAAAATGGATGAGACAACTACTCTTTCTCTTAACTGCATGATTATGTTGTTCATAAGGAGCAATTAGATACACAATGCAAATTATAATGAAAAGTTATTGTCTTGTGTACCCAGAATGCCTCCAGTTCCATTGCCTTCTTCTGAGTTTCTCCAGCCCTTTCTCCATCTATATGGTTTTTCTGGGAAATGTTAAGTTTAAAAGATTCCAATCCTCTGGCCCAAATTGTTTGATACAAAAGTAGAATCTGACCTAAATCAAAACAAGCAAGCCATTCTGTGGAATTGGGGGCCTAAAATCAAAGAAGTTATTTAGTGGCAAAAGCTGTGAGGTGCCATGTTTTTCCCCATGAAAGCTACACTGCCACAAGTGAAGAATGAAGCCAAAGCACACGCGCACAAACAAACACATGCACACATAAATGGACAGAAACGGAGACAGAGTCCTGATTTCATTTATGTTCTGTTTGTTCTTGAGACCCATTCACATTATTGCCCTTGGGTTCTGTGAGACACCCTGTATCAGCCAGAAATTACCCACTGGGCCACAACGAAAAAAAGACCCAATCAGCAATAGCTTCAGTAAGTTTTGTTTTTCTCTCAGATTACAAGAAGTCCATGGCTGAAGCATAAAGCATGAATGCCGCCAAGAACCCACGTTCCCTACATCTTTACACCCCACCACCCTAAGGTTAGAGCATTTGTCACAGTAGTTGCAAAAGGGTGTTGCACTCCTAGATTCGGTGAGACACTGAAGGTAATGTATCTGAATTTTAGGCAGAATGAAGAAGAACAAGCACAGTACAAAATCCTTCTCCCTTTGAGATTTGCTTAGTTGAGAAAGGGAGCCTTCCCAGGGTCTCCTGCCAGAACATAGGGATGCTCCTGGCTATAAAGGAAACTGCGATTTCTAATTTTCTTGTTTTCTACTTTTGAGAAGTTAAAACTCATAAATTACCATCATGTAGGGAAGTCGTTAAAAATTTTTGATTGGCCACAAATGAAAAATGTCTACTACACTACCATATACTTTGACTAATTTACTTCTCCTTAAGCTAGCTTGAGTTTTGGAGACGTAGAAGCAAGTGTACAAATTAATGCATGGATGGAGTTGATCTCTCCATATTTTATTTCTATGACAACTACACTGTATTTTGTTCCTCTCAGTTATCACCAAAGACCAAAAGAAACAAACAAACAAAAAATTAATGGCTAAAATGAACATATTAAACAGAAGAGCAGGTGTCTAAGCATGAAATAAATATTTTTGAATGAATAAAGGAATTATCCTAGATATAGAACCAAAATATAATAACAAGATTTCCTTTAAGTTTAGCTTCCACAGGCCCTTCTCCTCTTACATTAGCTTTCCCTCTAAAAAGACTGTTATGTCAGTTTTTTCCTACCATGAGAAATGTTGTTTATTCTACCATAAGAAAAAACAAGTAAAATGCTTAGCACAGTACCTGGCATAAGGTAACCCCCCAACAAATATAGCTTTCATTATCTAGCCCACCTCTTTCCCTGGCCACCTTTTCTACCAGCTCCAGATTCTCATATCCAATTACATTCTAGGTAGTTCCTCTTCAACCCTGCCATCACTCAAACTAAAAGGTGTTTACTCTCTTTCCTTAAAAGGGGGATTTCTTTATCAATTTCTAGGAGTGGAACCACAGTGAATATAATCACCTAAGCTTAGTGGTCATCTTTTTCACCCCATCTCCAGTCAGCCATTGCAAGCCTCTGAAATAAAATATTAGATTTTCCCCCCACCCATGGTACCTTCCACCTTCTAGGCTTTGTCTTCAGAGCAATGCTTTGTAACTTAGGCCAAAAGTGGGGGGGGGGGGGGGGGGGGGAGGAAGATATATGCTGGTTCATTATATAAGATGGAATGTTCCCAAATCTTAGTTATGTTATGCTATGTTATTTATAGAAGATATCTATATAGCTATATAACTTTCTGAGCCAAGTGCAAAATGAATATTCAGGGTATCTTGTTCAAAACTGATTAAGAATTTCAATACGTCAATAAGAGAGCATTTAACCAAGCACAGGTCCTTTGCTGTGAAGTCAGCCCTGGTTATCATCATATTGAAAGACTTTTTCTTACATATTTTTCTCTTACTGAAACCACTTTCTAGCTGGCTTTTCTGACACCAGCTGTCTAGCTGTCCTATAAATTCTTGCCATTTCATTTATTCTGTCCTGTCATATGCTTACTCATTCAACAACATAAATATATTCTAAAACCACTATAATGTCTTATTTTTAAAAATATTTTCATTACACATTTTCCCTGTGTGCCATTAAATGGTTCTACTCTTTTCCTTTGACCCAACTGGTGATTTTTTGTCTCTACATCTTTGTTCAGGCCATTTGCTCTGTCTGGAAGGCCTTTAACCCACTCTACCAGTACACATCAACCTTTCATTCCAGGACTAGGTAAAATTTACTTCATTCATTAGTGCTTCCCCTTTGACCCCAGTAAAATGGTTTATGCTTCTTCTAAAGGTCCATAGCTCTTACTGTCTGTGGCATGCAGGTGGCAATTATTAGTGTCTTACATGTAATTTTTTCTGTGGATGATAGTTTACCTCCCCCATACTCAGATCAGGTTCAGCTTTTATCTCCCAACTCCCCTGACATGTGGCAGCATCCAATACATGCATTGATAATATAAGACTATTACCTAAAATAGTCTAACTATTTTGAACACAGCATGCCAAGAAGTCCTTTAAAGCCAGATATTTAAATGCAACTATTTTCCAGGAAAGGCCTGAGAGGGCACTTGTGCTCCTTCTTTGCTTCAAAATGAGACTAAGATGTCTATGAGTAGCAGGTAGAGAAGGAGGAGAGGAAAAATAGAAAAGGGAATTAGAGATATTTCCAGTTCCTCCTAAATCAGGAGATGTCCAGGTCTCTTGATTTTTTAGCAATATCTCCCCCATGTTTTAGAATATGATTTTGCCTATAGATGCACAATACTTTCCAAAGTTAAATGGCTTGGTGATTCAATTGCATGTTAATGAATTTATGATTTCTGTTCTCATCCATTAGTGAAGATGACTAAAGTAGACTGTATAAAATGAATGTGAGAGTAAGAAAATGAATGGACTAATGAAAGTCCTATTTTTTATGTTGTTTCCTAGAGATTTGAGCAGTTTCTAAAATGTGCATTCACAAATCAGAGCTCTTATTAATTTAATTAACCACTATGGCTTAGGTACTACTGTGTACTTAGGATGCAAATACAAATAAAATGTGGTCTCTGATTCTGAGAAGCAGAGGAAAGAAAGCCTCATGACTTCTAGAAGACGTGGATCCTTGTCTCTGAAACGAGGAGCAGGAGGAATGGGGGGTGGCAACAATAAAAATAAACCATATGGTGATTAAGCAGAAAATAGCAAGAGCAAAGGTCTTAAAAAGACCCTCCGTGGTGTTGAGATCTGTAGTTCCTCTGCCCCAGGGGGAAACTTCTGTTGGGAAACAAGTGGCTTCAGCAGCCAAAAGCTGCTAGGTGGAAACCAGAGAGCAGAGCCAGAACATCTGCTGAGGAGTAGACATTAGAAGTGGGAGAACAAGGACAGGCTGGCCCAGAAGTATGCTAAATTTACTGCAACTGGGGAATCAAGGAATTAGTAAAACGGAATTGCCCTTAGGAATTCCCTCAAATTAGAAAAGGGTCTAATACTCCTCCTATGCTTGCATTTACTTTTATTGAAAATGAAAACCAATGTTATGCCCCTGGGAACATTGTAAAACTCACCTATTTAAATCAGAACAAACTTTTCATAGTCAAGTAATTGACTTTTGCTCTGCCTCCATCCTTCCTGACTTGAAAAAAAAATAATGAGAGGTGGGTAGAAGGGAGACAATCTCTGCATTTAGAAAGCAAGGCAACAGCACTGTCCCTAATAGGTCACTGGCAAAAAAGACACATTCTCAAAAAGGGGATGAGTATCAACAGTCCCATTAGAATACTAGCATTAATCATATAGTGTTGGCTATTTAACACTTTAAAAAGTGTGGGTGGAGAAGAAGATTTGGAGAGGAGGAATGAAATTCCCAGAGAAAGGTCAAAGGAAACCAGATGTTGAACTGGGGCCCCCCTAAGGTTCTGGTGGGCTGGCACGCACTGCACCAAATATAAAGGTGTACTTAAGGGAAGTGGGTGTTTTGGATGTGGCAATAAAGAAAAGAGACATGTACCCTGAAAGCAATAGTGTATTCCCATTATGAGTCTACAATTCAATTTTTTTAAACTTTATTTTTAAAGAAGTCTTAGATTACAGAAAAGTTACATTGAAAATATAGGGGATTCTTATATACACCACTCCCCTCCCTCTCGCATATTCCCCTATTAATAACATCTTTCATTAATGTGATACATTTGTTACAATTGATGAACAAATATTGAAGCGTTGCTACCAACCATGGTCTATACTTACAATATGGTTTACACTTTACACTGTGCAATGTTATAGATTTTTTAAAAATGTATAAAGGCCTGTATCCATCATTGCAATTTCATGCAGAACAATTCCAATGTCCCAAAAATGCCTCATGTTACATGTATTCTTCCCTCTCCCTCTCCTCAGAACCTCTGGTGACCACTATCTTTATATCAATGTAACGAGTTTTTCCATTACTAGGATAATAATAAGCCTGCTTTGGTTCACAGTTGCATTCCCCACAGTGTTACAATCCTAAGAATGTTGGGATGGTGATGCCCACTCTCCTTTCAGGGGAAGACGGATGGAATTGTCTTGCTTGCAGTTGTAAATACTCTCTGCTTTTTTGGGATGAGCATTGTCCATCATCAACATTTTGTTAGATGTCCTGGGCAAGTCCAATGAACTGGAGAGTAGGTGTTGGTTGTTACTCTTTAGAGATTCAGGGCTCAACCAGCAAATGAACAGACCAAAGATTTAAGTCTCTGGGACATATATTTAATGTGTATAGTGCTAATTATAGGTTCAAATAAAAGGGGCAGAAAAGCCATGTGTAGGGAAATTATGAATGAGTCTAACTCTGTCACATTCGGGAGATAGGTTAACATATATTCCAAGGTAAGGCCAACTGACAGGATGCCGATTTCCTGGGGTTTTCTGCCATGCCTGTAGAGTCTAGATGACTCTAGATCCTTCAGGAGTACACTGCTTGAGAAATTGTTTACTGTGGCAGTCAGTGAGATCCTCCTGAGATGTGCCTAAGTAACCTCTAGAATAACCTCTCGACTCACTTTGAAATCTCTTAGCCATAAAAACTCATTTGTATTTAATATTTTCCACTTTTGGTCAAGGTCTTTTTCCAAATGCATCCCTAGTTGGTGCTTGGCAATAATCCCTCTGTACCAGGGAGGCCCTGCCCCAGGAGATATGCCCCATGCCAAGGGGAAGGCAGTGAGCCTATATGCTGAGTTTGGTTTAAAGAGGGGCCACATTTGAGTAACAAGGAGGTTTTCAGGAGGTAACTATTAGGCAATATATATTATGAGGTTACGTTTCAATTTTACAAGAATAAGGTTAAATTCCCATTCTGTGGAGTCCTGCTACTTTCTCTAATAGAGTGGCAAGAATCTCTAGAGTACATAGGCAGTGCCTAGTAAAAGAGGGGAGACCAATACACCAGGCCCCAGATATTAATGCTTATACTTACAATTCAATTTTTGAATGCAGATAGCTGGGCTTTGGAGGACATTTACAAAAAATGAAACTGATCATCAGCATTTATATATTTAAAGACCAAATGCCCAATGGTAACAAATCTCTGCCACACACTAGGATTCCTCCAAATATGGGGAGAAGGGAAATGGGTATGGATTTTATAGTAATCATTCAGTGGATTTGTCACACTTGAAGAGGAGACAATCAAATGATGTATTTCATGGCAATCTTTTTGTTGTTGAGACCAGACTCTCTGTTGGACATGTCCTGCCTGGAGAGGGGAACTGAGGGACTCAGGCTTAGAAGATGGTTAAAGGAGTATGTTTAAAATAGTTTTCTGAATTTATTGGGGGAGGTGGTTTTAATTCTGTTTCCTTTTGCTTTTAAAGAACCATATAATTTCAGCAGCATTTGTGAGTCTCTGACCACAAATGGCCACTGCGGTATCCAAGTAAAAGTAGAATAGTACTTAAAAAGAGTGGAAAGGTCTCGTGTCATTTACTGGATTAAAAGTCTGGAAGGGCAGTTCTGCAGTCCTTGAGAGGCAGTTGGCCACAACTTTGCTACAACTATTGTGGTTATGGCAACAGGGAAGAATCTATCCTAAAACAGTATCAGTAACTGAGTTATGGAGGTTGCAACAGGAGAGGCTCCCTGGTCAAATGCCCTGAAATTGCAGAGTTTACCTTGCTCTTTGCCTGACTTTGGAAGACACAGACCTGAAGACTTGAGACAAGGAGGTGACCAAATGGGTCCCAACTAGATCAGTTGCCCTAAACTCAATATAGTCAATATAGACCAATATAGTCAAAGACCTCACAGCCAGATCACCCTCATTTTCAGCAAATAAGTGGCAAAGTCAAGTTTGGAAAGAAAATCTCCCGATTCTAGGTTCCAGTCCTCTTTCCACCACATTACCATACCTTATTTTGGTCTTGCTAGAATAACATAATATTTGTGAAAAAGGTGGATCAGTCTGAAGCTTAAGAAAAACTTCAGGAAGAAAATGATAGAGAATTCATATCAGTAAAACTGCAATTGTCATTAATTCTATCTAGCACTCTCCTAGCCATCTACCCCAAGCATTTACTGGGCAGTTTTCATTTCCTAAGATTAAAAAATATATATATAATTTAGCATTTGTTGTGTACTTCCTATATTCCAGGCACAGTGTTATCTGCATTACATATTTAATCATCATAGTCAGGCCTATTATAATCCTAGTATTAGTATTAGGGAAGGCTGCTAAAGTGAAATGTCTCCCAAAACAGAGACAGGGGTTGGTCGTTGAAATGCAAAATCCATATCACTAAGCATTCTCTACATTGTCTACTCTCACCTCCAGTAAGGCATGTCTGCCCTGAGTGTATGAATTGGTTATACCTCAGAATAAACATAGGTCATAAGACAAGTGAAATAAAATGTAGGAACCATTTAAGAGAACATTTAGTGAAAAATGCAACTACTGAGCACTAATAAAAGTGGTTGCATTTATGCAATTCAACCTATAAACACCCAGCGATCCATTCTTTTGCACATAAAACCACATAGCTGCCATGGTGGCAAAAGTTGTGTGGGGTTAACATTACACAATGGTGTTTGTATTTACTCATTGCATTTCTCAGTGTAAAAAAATGAGCTAAATAAATCATATGGGTTTAGAAACTCAAACATTTTTGACAGCATTAAAGTCACTGGACTAGGAATATAAATTTCTAAGGTTATCATCCCTGCCACTATATTTGAAATAGCTCATAAGTTTTCTCAAATAAATGTTGAATTTGCTAAAGCTACAAAATGATTAGCTGATAAATATTTAAAGAAAAATATATTTGGGCGCCAGGAGAAAAAAAAACAATCTAGTAATTTTCCATCAGATAATTTTTTCCAAAGCTTTATTTGCTCTCAGATAATACAGTACGTTTTGGATTTTAAATTTCAGACTTGGCATGCCTGTATCTCAATGAGAAACACATTCTTTTGCAAGGAAAAAGCTTTGTTAGCAGAGTGAACAAAAAGTATAACTATAATGAAAAATTATGCTCTGCCTTAGAGAAAATCTGTGCCATATTTAGCCATCTGCGTGGTGTGGTTTGAAGGGTATCAAAAGACCTTATAACTTACAACAAAAAGCCCTTTGTCACTTTCTTGCTTCAGGGCCAAAATTCTCACTGTCAGTCACTGCTCTGGATTGGATAAATGCCATTGTCAAACCACATTGTTGCCTTTGAGGAAAACTATAGCTGTCAATAACTACCACCTTAAAGATGATTGGGCTATCAGATTAACCCATGTGGGAATGAGATAGAATATATGAATGTTGGTGGATGGAAAAGGAAAAATTGAAAGTGTAGAGAATTAATAAATAAACAGAAGTGGAGCTCAGGCTACTAGGGACTTGGGAGAGAATTAAAGAAAGTTCTACCTATTAATTACTAATTTTACTTTTGGTTGCATTTGTGCTCTTATATTTTATCCCTTCCATCATCAGACAGTATAATACAACTCAATTTGATATGGTGCTAAAAATTTTAAAGCATAAATTAATTTCAATATTAAAATATTATTATTTGATCTTTGAAAGGTTTTGAGATGCCGTAAAATAGTTAAACAAATATTATAGTAAAACAGAAGTGTGGTGCAAGGCCTAAAATTAAGACCCCTTACTATGTGTGCCTTAAAATCTGGGGAAAACTGGAAGGGCCTCATATGACCTAACCTCTAGTTCCCCTCCCACCTTGGCCCCCAGGTCCTTATCACTGGGACCAGGTAGCATTCTTGCTTATCCTTGAGCAGTAGGCTTCAGTTCTCTGCAGCCCACAGAACTGTTCAAACAAACCAATTATAGCCTCTCATAACAACAATGGGGCCCACCCTCTTCATACCACAAAGACTGCCTCCTGAAGCCCCTGGCTGCTTGCTCTGTTCCTTAGTGCAGCACCCGTGTGGCACCGCATGGTGTACCAAGTCCTCCGCCCCCAGACTGTGAGTATATGTGGCTAATATTTCTGTCCATCTTATCCGCTCAGTGTCAGGTGTCATGTGTTCAGCCATCCCCATAGCCCTAGAGTAGGAATCCCACCCTCACCAGTAGTGTAAAGAGGAGGTGATTAAAACAGACTGGGGTGTGGATGTGGCTCAAGCAGTTGAGCTCCTGCTTCCCACATGGGAGGTCCCAGGTTCGTCCCCGGTGCAAATAAAGGAAGAAACCAATTCAGGGGAGCTGATGTAGCTCAGTGGCTCATACGGCTTCCCACATATGAGGTTCTGGGTTCAATCCTTGGTCCCAGTACCTAAAAAAAATTTTTTTTTTAATAAAAAATAGGAAGACTAATGGAGATTGGAAAGTTTCAACAAAAGACACTTTTTACCAATTGCTAATATACTTTTATAATAGGAATACCAATGTTTGACCTCTTCTGTTCTTGGTAAAATTGTATGAAAGAAATTCAGCTAGACTTCTAGAGATATTTAAAAATAATTCAAATAGATTTCTTTCTCAAATCTTAGGCTGTTATAATATGTAGTTGAGGATAAGCCTTGAAATAAATGGTGAAAATGTAAGAAATGAGAATGTCTATCCCTGAACTATTACGAATAAATGGGTGAATGTTGTCTACAGGTAGCTGATTCCAGGCACCAGGCCCTATTGCCCTATTTCACTCCCCAAAGTCATAAAACTTTTTTTTCCTCATTTTCCTGTAAGGGTTACATAGAGGATACTCCTCTTCTGCAGTGAGGCAAAAAGAATGCAGACACCCGGTGTGTACGTAAGAATTAACTACTCAAAGAGATGTCTGGTCTTTGTCCTGGTGTTGGCTAACCCCTAAAGCCCTGGAATTCCCAAGAGTATCTTTGTTATTCATGGTGGACCCCCAGATCACACCTGATAGTATATGGTAATGAGGTGACTCAGAGTGGGGCTGGCCACTGGGATAGTCTTAGGGAGGACCTGGTCACACTAGAAAGACCAACCATATGATTGAAGGATTGGGGCTTGGAGCCATGTGATATCCCAGGGAGGAGACAGGGCCTGGAGATTGAGTTCAACCAAGTGGCCAATGATTCAATCGATCATGCCCATGTAACGAAGCCTTAGTAAACACTCTGGACACTGAAGCTCGGGTAAGCTTTCTTGGTTGGAAATACTCTGAGTATCATCATACATTGATGTACTGGAAGGATAATGCATCTCTGAGGACAGCAGAATCTTCGCATTTGGGACACTCCCTGACTTTACCCTATGCATCTCTCCTCTTGGCTGGCTCTGATTTGTATCCTTTGGATATAATAAAACTGTAATGTTAAGTAATGTGCTTTCCTGAGTTCTGTGAGTTGTTCTAGCAGGTCATCAAACCTGAAGACATTTGTAGGAACTCCTGAATTTGTGGCCAGCTGCCTGGTCGGAAGTGAAAGTGGTCATGGGACCAAATTTGTGGCTGGTGTCTGAAGTAAGAGCAGTCTTGTGGAGGGCTGTGTTTTCTAATTGTGCAGTTTGGCAAACTCATTGTACCCTGTCAAACCATGCTGCCAAGAAGGTAGTCAGCCAAACTATTGGCTATTAGTACAGGCTCTTTTAGCTTATCTGACATTGTGATTACTTTTCTAAGGGCCACTTGGAAGTACTTATCCAATGACAAAATGAGAATCCTATATTCACAAAGGAAAGATGAGGTGGCGCCAAAAATCAAACTGTACCAGAAACTGCCATATCAGTAAAAACTCTGGTTGATAAAATAGCAAGGAAAAAAATGTTTCTTAGATCCTGAAAGTTTTCAGATGAATAAATCACTTGTTTTTTTTTTCTTAAAACAAGACACTTGAGCATACATTTTAATACAATCTAAAAGTCTTTAATATGAATATTATAAATGCATAATATGAGCAGCTTGAGGCAAAATAGTGTGATTGGTTATAACATTCTTATTTATGAATGAGCTCATTCGAAAAATAAATACTTCGCTGGTTCATATAGTCACAGCAACCAATCTGCCCCAGATACTTATGACCTAAGTACTGTTTTCCAAGATGACATACATTTCCACCTATAGCTTTACCAAAAAATAAAAAGAACAAGAAAAATGGCATTTCAAAGAATATTAGAACTGACAGGGACTTTCAAATCATCTAAACTAGTTTTTTGCAAGGTGTAGGACCTAGAATTTGATGTACACATGCAGGGTGTTAAATAACTTTGAATATATATATTCTGAGGAAATGACTCTCTTTTCAGTTTCCCCCTCTGACTAAGCCAAGGAAAAGAACTTCAATTGCTAATCTTTTATAATGAAAAGAGCCTTAATGAAGCAACGGTACCTAACATTGTTTTGATGCATTGTGCTTGTTTTTATAGGTGACTTCTATTTACAGCTATTGTTCATTTTCAATAATACAATAATAATCACACAGGTTCCTATCTAGATAAATTAATTTTGGTAAAAGAAACGTATTTTATACTGTGTATGTAATAATTTACTTTAAAATACTTTAGTATGAACAGTGGGATGTCGATGTTGAAGGATGTATTTCCTATTCACACTCCAGGAGAGGTTAATTACCATTAGAGGCCTAATTAGGGCCCAACAACTTCAGAGAACTATACTTAAAACTTATCATTTGCCTAACCAAACTGTTACTAAAGGCTTAGTTAGTGTAAGGTACTTTAGAAATAATGTTGATTGGCTTAAATGAGTGTTATTCAAGATAGGTGATTGGTTAGGAACACTGAACAGGCCACCTCCCCTGCATGGACACGCCGAAGCCTCAGTGCCACACTTAAGATACAGAGCCTCGTTGCTCCCGCATCCTTCTATTACACAGAGGTCCTTGTCTCCTGGTACTGTTACAAAGCTGACTGATCCTAGCATCAGAACCTGTGGTGTGGGACTTCCAAGCTACTGAATAGAATGGATGACCTCTCTTGGTACTTAGTTGCCTTATTTCTTAAATCTTAAAGTGTGCATTTCTCTTACATTGTAACATGTCTGGAATTGGACGTGTCCTAAAATGAATGGCATTTCATAATTATAATTAGCAGCATTTCTTTTATTCTCAGTGGTACAAAATTTATTGTGCATCTTAAAATAATTGGTATTGTAATTTATTGAAATACAGTAAATGTTTTTACATTTTAAAAAATTCTGTCAGACTTTCATTCATTGGTATATATCATCTAGTAGCAAAGTTGTCAGAAAGAGGATAGTATCCTTTTCCAGTCTGTAACCCACTGGAGGCTACCAATTTTTACCAAAGAGATGTTTGCTGAATTGCCTAATTGGCTTAAGGTCATTTTGCATCATGAGACAATTTAATTAATTCAATGAATAACAGTAAAGGTAGTAAGTAGATATGGCAATATCAAAAGATCTTTAGTAAATTATTGAAGTTTGGGAGACACTGATCTGGCCTAATGTTACCAACAACAAAACTAAGAACCAGAGAGGTCAAGTCACTTGACCAACATCACACTGTAAAAGAGCGGCAGAGATAGTGTCATGACCAAAATTCATTTAATTCTTTTATAATATGCCTTAGTTATTTATTACTGTATAACAAATGACCTCAAAACTTAGTAGCTTAACACAACAAACATATGTCACAAAAATTCCATGGGTCAGGAATTCAGGTATGACTTGGTTGGATGCCTCTGGCTCAGGATCTTCTAAGAGGTTGCAATCAAGCTGTTCGCAAGGCTGACGTCTTATCTGAAAGCTTAACTGGAGGAGGGATCAGTTTCCAAGATCATTCACTTGATTGTTGGTGGGAGCTTTTAAATGATGCTGATTTTACCAGAACCAACGTATTTCTCAATGCCATTTTTCTTCATTATAATAGAAACTAAGAGATTTATTAAATTGTGCTCATTCTTTCTGATATTAACTGCTAAGAAATTATCAAAACCATAGACAAAACGTTCAAATGCATGAAAATTATATTTTGTACTTAGTGCCTATCATTCCATATATTAGAGAAAATACTAATAGGCTAACAGGGCATATCTTTCAATCATGGGTGATTTTGTTTTACTTATTTATATTTTTCAACAGTTTTCAAGTTTTCTATAATAAGCATGTACAATGCAAGTTATTTTAATAAATGAAATTTTTGCTTTACAACTCATTAGTGATTTAAGTTAAATGATGACATATGTGCTTTCATGTTTCCCTGAAAATGCATTGTTTTCTGCATTTAAGATTTCACCTTGAAAGTTCAGAATTATAGGTCCTTGGACATATTTTTTCCTTAATAAATCTAACACCAAAAGAGATTTTCAACTCTGTTGCCAGATTCATAACTCATGCCAAGTTTCAGAAACTGAAAGAAAAAAAAAGAAGAAGAAAGAAAAATGTAGAAGAAAAGACCAAGTTCACTTTGGTCTCTCAGACAAGGTGAACAGAACAGAAGGATCAAGTGATTATATTCTTATAAGTTTGGTTAGCTGAGCAGGTACCAGTTCACTGTTTTCATTTCTGTCTTGCCAGCCTCTCACAGTTAAACATGGGCTGTATAAAGAAGTTATTGTAAGGAAACGACTTTGCACAAACCCCAAGTTCTGACATGGGGTGGCCAGGCCTTTTCTCACCATGCATGGCGTTTATGAAGTGGGTGTTAGGTTTCTAATAGCCTTGAAGTGTTTTCTTTCCTCCTTGTGCCCCAGGATAGTCCAGTAACTGATAACCCAATTATTCTAGAGAACAAGTTCTACCTACTCTAAGAGACAAGCATTGGGATGAGCATAAACTCAAAGAATAAAAAAAATACCCTAAAATGATTCTGATTTAGCCTAAAGAAACTTTTTTGGAATGTGAATTACTTATATTTAAACAACAGAAACAACTGCAAAACTGTTTTTTTTTTTTTTCCCGTTTTCTAAGAAAACACTAAGCTATGATCCCCACATGAAGAACTTGACTTCTTTGTCCATAACATATGATTTATTCATTTTGAACCAAGATTGTTTATTTTATTAACAGATCAGAAAGGACTATTTTGTCTTAAAAGTTTCCAAAATATGATTCTTTCTGAAGATCCCACTGCAGTAATATAAACTTGTACATATGTTCACACACAATTATAAGCTTAGAAAAGATCATAATTCCATGACTTCATCACAGTGGCTTTCAGGGCTGGAATAGTAATTACAGCTGTGTTCACTGCGCTCATTATGGTCTTAATAAGAAATTTCTTTATATGAAATAATGTCCCTTAAGATTATTTTGGAAGCAGGATGGTATATAAATAGAATAAATAAATATATTGAAATCTAAGTGATGAGTCATATTTACAGTTCTGTATATGTTTTTAGTTATTTATGGCAGCTTCCTTCCTTTAATTTAGCACCTCCAAATAAAAAAAATAACATATTTACAGATGGCTCAGTAAAAGCAATTTCAAGCTTTTTCAAGCACAATCATAGTGCATATTGTATAAATACACATGAAGAAAGTCATGAATGCTAATTTTTAAATAAGTTTTAATTAGGAAGGTGGGTAAGAACACTCCTCAAACTGCTTAATTGTTGGCATTTGTATAATACATTAGAAACACTTCCTATGACTTTGAATGGCTTTCCATTGTGTTTCTTTTTTCAATTTTGACAACTGCCTTATGTAAAAACCAGTATTTAAAATGTCAAGAAAGAATACAATCAAAGCACCTAAAGATAAACCAAACCCACCTTGTTTTCTCCTATTGTCCCTAACCCCATTCCTCAGGTAATCTGGCATTTCATAAACCATGACTATCACCATGATTAGCTGTATGTAGCTTATAGGAAGGGGGAAAAGTTAGCATATTAAATATTAATAAATTAATAAATGAGAAATTGAAGAAAGGAGCATATCAGTAGAGGAAATACAGAAAAATTAAAGAGGAGGAATTTTGGTACCCTGTTATGCAAAATAACATGCAGACAATGTTTAGCTATTTCCCAAACTTACTTGCCAAGAGACTCTTCTTTTGTTGTTGTTTTGTTTGTGTTTAGTCATTTTGTTTTTCAAGGGACTGTGCCCCAAGGAATAAACTTGGAAAATACCCATATTACCTGACAACATCTATAGGTAATAAGATACTACAGTCGCCTGAAACTATATTCATTTAATGAAATTTAAATTGTGCCCTCTCCTACAAGTAAGGACTAATATGATGCTCTAATACACAGGCCTATGCCTTAAGGAGTTTCCCATAAAGGGGTCATTTTAGGTTTCTCAGCTAAAAATTTCTATCATCTCCATATCCAATGGTACATCAGTAGTAAAATGAACTGAACCAACCATTGTTTTCTAAGAGCTTCAATTAAAATGTTAACATAATCCCTCTTGTATAACTCCCTCTTGTATGACTCTTTGCCCTCTTTACATAAGCAACATGTACCACTCCAATCAGAAATAAACTTAAGAAACTTCTTCAAGGATAGTGCTTATCAGTTTTCCCATCGCTGGGTATTAAAACTGTGTATGGTAAAGAAATGTAGTGGAGATATTTATCTGTGACAATACCTGGAGTCATTATTAAGCCAAATACTTAAAAAAGATAACAGTAGAATTTCTCAACAATGACCATAACCACATTTAAAGAGAACTCTCTTCAGTTTAAATGTTTATATACAAAGGTGGAGGAAGACAATGTGCTCTTCCTTCTTTCATGACCTAATTAGATATGTCCTCCATCACTCCCAAGGATAGCAGAATCAGAGAACAAACAAGACATAAAATTCTCAGATTTTTAAGTTTGAAAGCTCAATCCATCGATATGACAGGAATATTTGAAAAAGATACCATCAGGAACAGAAGATTTTATCACCATATCCCACCCCCAAAAGAGCTGAAATCTTTAGAGCCCGGAAGGGGGGTGGGAGACAATGCCCCATCTCTCCTCAGGCCACACTCCAGTGAAGAACCCATTTTGAGGGGTCCTAGAATAGAGAGGGCAGTGCAGTCTGCCTGTCTGGAACTCTGGAGGCAGCAGCCTTGCAGAAGCGCCCTCCGCCTCCCTGGTGCAGTAGGATAAAAATGGCTGCAGGGGAGCCCAGGCGCAGCGGGCTCATAGACCAGGGAGCCTCCCACATTCCCATCTGAAAGTGGCAGAGCAAAAAAGCCTGGAGCTTAGGTGAGAAATGATCTGCAGATCTGTAGACACCAAACAGCCAGAATATCAGAACTGAGATCGAAGCAAACATGGGCATCTTGACGGATACCAGCGTGAATGGGAGAGTTCTCCCCAAACCAGGAGATGATGTAAGCCCCTTGGGACTTAGATGCTTTCCTGAGGAGAAGGACAGGGAGGAGGAATTCCTGACTCAATTCAGTAAAACACTGGAAGATGCCTGAGTTTATCTGGGGTTGGCTAGATTAAGTTTCCTACCACCAAGCAGAATGAGGGCTAAGAAATTGAGATTACATTGATATTTTTATCAAAGGGTTATGATTTTCAAACACCCCTGTGACAATAGCACCTACTAAACAATGACTTAATCTCAAGTTCTTCTTCACTAGAAAACTGGTGATAACTCTGACCAAGTGTAAACAAGTCAAGACCCTGGCCTTTTCTGGAACCACTGTGTCCCTCTTAACCTGTGCTGCCAACACTGATATGGCTACTTCTGGGCTCTGATTCTTTAACAACCATCTTTCCCTTGTAGTTTTTAAATGTTGAATCAAATTATAGTTTTTAAGTGTTGAATCAAATCAGCTGATTTCAATGAATGTTTTTAGCTTCCTTCCAATTTGTTCAACAAAACAATGTCTATGCAGTGCTTCGGCCAACATTTCTATTTAAACTAAATATAATCTGTGTCTGTATTTCTGGAAATTATACTGTCTCTGCACCAGCAAAAATTCTATAAATGTTAGACAAGAGAGAGAAGGTGTAAAAGACTTCTAGTAGGAAGAGTCAGATACTGAGGAGATCTCAATAAATATTTTCTGGAGGAAAAAAATGAATAAATGAATCTGATCTAAAAGGTAGACCTACCATCATACACTTTTGTGAACACTGTAAGTCTTATGCATACATTTCAAGACATCTCCAGAGGCAGTAGCTGAAAAGCATCTACTATCAAACATCACACAAATTCCTAAAAGAGAATTACCACATTATACTGTAATTGCTGATTTTCTTGCTTATTTTCTAAACCAGATTAAAGGACTATGCCTAGATCATTTTGTCATTAGTAATCTGGGACCTTTTAGGGATTCAATAAATACTCATGAAAGAAAGAAAGAAATTAATGAAAGAAACTGTTAATAATTCCATTCATAGATTCATCCAGCTGTGTCTAAAATATATGACATCAGACCACAAGTGAATTGTTCTTCTCTTATCCTGCTCTATGTTTAAATGAGATCATGCCAATGATAAATGAATCTTCCTCCTATCATTAAGAACAAACCACAACTTCCATTTTAAGGTAAACAGGAAATCATGTGTAAGGCTATTGGTAGGTTAATGAAATGTTTTCATTTGAATGGAAATTCTCCCATATACACACAAAATTGACCAATTTGAATTGAAACTTTAAGTTCTAACTCAGTTCAGCCAGTGATGCACTACCATTTTACATTTTAAGTGTTTTGTATTAATTTTTTTGTATATTAACCTGAAGAAGGGGACATTAAGGTTCAAATCAGTAGGAGTTTGCTCCCAGTAGACTGATAGACCAAAAAGTCTATGTTTGCATTTATTTTATAATCTTCAAAGTATTTTCATACATGTTTTCTAATTTAATCCTCAAAATTTTTATGAATTAGAGAGTTTTCTTTTTTATTTAATAGAGTAATAAACTGAGACTAAGGACTTGCTTGAGGTCATGTGAATTTTAAATAGCAAAATCAATACCAAAATTCATGTCTTCTCTTAGCATCTTTGCCTTCATTATCCTATACCACCTTGCTTTCTTTTTTATAGAAAAAGTGTTATTTTGGAATTTTTTCCTAAATTCTGGGGGAAATAAATCTTTTTTTTCACATGAAATTATGCTAAGCAATCTTAATTAAGATTGTGAGTCAATAACAGTAAAGTAGAAGAAAAACTAAGTATTACTGCTGTGTGTCTGTTAAAATGTCTAAGACATAAATATACAATTTAAGGTATCGTATTTTCCTGAGAAGATAAATGAGTTTGTGGATGCATTATCTCATTTCCTGTGGCAAAGCTTTCTCATTCTGGCTCTGAGCTCAGACTGGGACACAGAGCCAGAGTGTAACTCCTGATGGAATCCTGGCAGGAGCTTCCTGGCTTCACTACAGTTTCCTGTCACCCAGAAGCAGTAAGGAAATATGCAAATGTTCCGTGGAGATCTAAGGGCTGCAAAAGTAGATTGAATCATGAATAGTTTTTATCCTTTTTTTTTTTTTTTCTTTTTATCACACCACACTGATTTTCATTTGGTACATTATCTTGACTTCTTACTAGTTCATGAAAACAATGTGACTATAAATTCATGAAAAAAGGAAGTAGGTATTGTTAGTAGTTATTCCCAGCCTAATTCCTGGCACACAATGCAGGAGATAATTCATAAGGGGATTAATACACATTCATATGTCTATATATTTCAATATGAATGTAAGTGCAAAATACCATTTGTTATTATGAAGAAAACCTCCTACTTTCTGCCACTGCTTGTCTACTAAGGGGAGTGGATTGTTTGTTGATCAGTGTGGTGGGTATAAGAATGAAAGATCCCTGAAGAGAGGCAAATTTATCTGCTTGAGAAAATATAAAGATATAGAGATAACTAATATCTTACGAAGCAGAAGAGGCTAAAATTAAACTGGAGAACCTACAACCACATGAATTTCAAGGAAAAATGTAGCCAGAGGTGGAAAAAGAACATGGAGAAGTGTGGAACAACTTCTTTTTCTGTTAAGGCTTGCTATATGGTGTATGATGCTATACTCTTCATCTCCCCACAAAATCTTTAGTAAAATCTCTATTACTCCCTAAATGTGACATTGGATTTGTTTGGAGACATACAAAGAAATGCTATCTTAGCTTCAAGATGGGCACAGAAATTAATTATATCTGCTTCCACTAGCTTGGTGTTTATAGGACTTTTTCACATATAAAAATTCATAGACTTTTAGAATTATAAAGATCTTCAGATTTCCTTGTCTAATCCCCAACTTGTACAGAAGAGGAAACTGAAACACAGAGAAATTGATTGACTTTATTTTATCAGATCTAAGAGAATTTGTAAGATATATGTGTACATATATATCACTAAGAAAACAAAATACTAATTAATTCTAGCACAATCTTTTATAATCAGCAAGAATTTTCTTATTTTATACTTACTGAAAGAGCCCTTTTAGTAAAACATGTTAAAGTTAAATGACACCATGAGGATATTATCAGCCAAATCCAGAATGCTAGAAACTCTATTGCAAAAGATAACATGAAGAAGAGAGGATGCCCTATCATAGATGAAAAGAAACTTGAGACTTATTATGCAAATGCAATGAGTGGATCTTGTCTGAAATTCTAATAAACTTAATATAAATACTAACTTTTGAGATAATCAGGGAAAAGTCAATGTGGACTGAGTATTTTAATAAAGAATATGGTTAATAATAGTAAATGAAATATTACTATGATGGCTATGTTTTCCAAAAAAGTCTTTATTTGTTAAAAATTTATAGTAAAGAATTTAAGAATGAGATGGTATCTGGGATTGGATTTTGAATATTTCAGGATGTTGATAATTGGAAAGCTTGATGATGGTTAGATACATTTAGGTACATTGTATAATTTTCTCTAATGGATATGATTTTAAAGTTCTATAATAAAAATTTGTAAAAGCTTTTTTAGACTCATTTGGTCATGGGTTTTTATTACACATCAGTCTTGTGCAAGGGAAATGAATAGGTTATGTTATTTTGAAAACTTCACATTCATAACTAAATTCTTCTGAATCACTTTTTAAATACACTCTTTAGTAAGAATAGGTTTAGATTTACAGAAAAGTCAGAGAGTACAGACTTCCCATATACAGCCTATGCCCAGTTTCCCCTATTATTAACATCTTACATTAATAAGGCATAATTGTAACAACTAATGAATCAATATCAATCAACATTATTAAATAAATTCCATACTTTATTTCGATTTCCCTCGTTTTTTTCTTAATGTCATTCTTCTGTTCCAAGATCTCATCCAGGATGCCACATTACATTCCTCAGACTTCCTTGTTTCTGATAACCATGACAGTTTTGAGGAGTTCTGGTCAGGTGTTTTGTATTCTCTCTTGGGATTGATCTGATATTTTTCTAATGATTAGACTGGAGGTATGTGTTTGGAGGAGGAAGACGACAGAGGTAATGTGCCATTTACAACACATCATATTTAGGGTATCTACTATCATGACTCAGTACTGATAATGTTAAACCTTGACCACCTTGCTGAGGTAGTGTTGGTCAGGTGTCTCCACTCTAAAGTTGCTGTTTTCCCCCTTTCTTACAGTATTGTTAGGGAGCAAGTAACTGTGCATATCCAACACCTAAGGAATGAGGTATGATGTACCACCTCCCTGAAGGCAGCATATTTACAAAAACTATTTGGAATTCTCTGTAGGGGAGAATTGTCTATTCTCCCCACTTACTTAATAATTTTTTAAACTCAGAGATATCAATGGCAATATCATGTTCTTCCCACACACTTTTTCCCTCCATGTCATCAGCATTAGTGATGGAGCATTTCTTACACAAATGCTCATCTGTTGTGTCAAAGTTTTATTCTAAGCTGCTGATGCCTATTCTGCAATTGTGCTTTTACAAGGTCAGCAAAACATCAGCAGGACTTTATACAGCTACAAACGAGTTTTCTCATGTGTTGTCAATGACAACTATTTCACACCTGCCACCTGGAAAGCAGCAATTGTAAGAGCCTTTCATGAAGATCGATTCATGACAAATTATCTCCATTTTTGTTTGTGTATGAATTTACTGTCCTTTAATTCACTTTAATGGCATTTTTGTTTGGTATAGAATTCTAGGTTGGAGGTTTTTGTTCCTCTGGTGTCTGGGTCCTTACTCCAGACATCAGTAGGTGTCTTGGTTCCATACGCCATGTAAGAATTACTCATGGAGGATAATTCTCTCCATCCCCACAAAAGTGCAATCTGGCAGAGTTATCTAGTTAATTTCATCAAGAAGATAAAATGGATGGCATTCATTTAGTACTTTAATGTTGTTAAAATCCAGTGTCTTTGTTTCCCCTTCCAGAATTTCAGTTGAGAAGTCAGCTGTCCCTCATAAAGTTAATACTTTAAGGTAATGTATTTTTTCTAATGTTAATTTTTTCCTCTTTATCTTTGTCTTTCAACAGTTTTTCCTAGTTGTGCTTTGATTTGGAATATATCTTGTTAAGCATTCATCACACTTCTGGAACCCACAACTTGATGTCTCTGTCAAATTTGGAAAATTCTATGTCATTATGGCTTTTAATATTGATTATGACCCATTCTCTTTCTCCAATTCTTCTGCCACTCAAATTATACCTTTGTTAAGTCTTTATACCATATCCCACACTCTTCTCTCTATTTTTTGGTACTTAGTTTCTCAAAGCTTCTACATAGATGTGTCCTTCTGACCTTTCTTCCAGGTTATATATTCTCTCTTAAATAATATCCAATTCGCAGATAACTAATTCATTTGGTTCTATTTTTTATTATTAATATTTTTCAGTTATAGAATTCCCACAGGGTCTTTCTTAATTGTTTCCACTCCTCTGCAAAGTTTTCACTCTTTTCTTTTAATGACTTAAACACATTAATCATTAATACTTTAAAATCTGTGTCTGATAACAAGATTATCCGGATTCCCTCTAGGTGAGTTTCTATTTTATTGTTTATCTTTGGTTTTGGTTGTGCTTTGTTTTCTTATTTGTTTAGTTATTTTCTATTACGTGCCAGACATTGAACATTTAAATTCATAAAAATAAATTTAAGTTCTAAATTATGTTATCCCCAGCTGTGAGGATGTTTATTTTTGGCAGGCAGCTAGACAAGGAAAAGTAAGCATCCAAAATAACCATATTCCAATTAGATATTGAGATCATTTGTAGTTGGAATTAAGTCCTTTGAGAGATGGTATTTCTAATGTTCAGCTTATTCCTAGAGGATAGAACTTTAGGTCCTGTCTTAGTTTGCTAAACCTACAATGACATACACCCCATAATGGTTTCACTTTAACAAGAGAAACTTATTGACTACCCAATACACAATTTTAAAAGAACTAAATAATTGAAAATAATTACAAACTAAAATAATGATGAAACAAAAGGAGGGTTGTCCATGTAAACAATCTAAATTCTACATCTTTTCTGGCATGAATCTACAATTATTGATTAAAACACATAAATCTAGAAAGAGGTGTGTGTTTTATTTGTAGTTATGCAGATAGCCACCATAAGGCTAAATATATAAACAATTAAATGAGTTGTTTCAAAAGTGGGACTTGATAGTGGGAGTGAAGAGTTTCATTTGTTACTATTTGATTTTATTTATATTTTATATCAAGTGATTGATTACACAGAGAGTATCATCCTGTTACAAAATGGGAGAAAAAGCTAAAATCAGTATGAGAGTTTGAGATTATTTTTTGTGAATCCCAAAAAACAAAAGATTATGTTTGCAAACTAATCTATTCCTCTGGGAATGATACCTTTTGATTATATTGAATTCAGTTGAGGGGCCCTTGATTAGACTACCTGATAAGATTGCTTTAAGGGCTTTCTTTGATTTGACCACATCAGTCGGGCATGACTCAAGTTAAGTTCCCACCTCCTTCATGGGTCTGATATAAAATGGAAACTCACTCAAGACGGACACCTGGGAAGAGATCTAGCTCTGTCATTTTTGGTCCTGGGGCCCGGAGGAGAGATGAGTCATTTGCCTGATAGTTTGCAGCTCACCTTGGGAAGAGAACAGAACAGCTGAGACTATATAGAAGGCCCAGAAAGAAGCAAGCCCTATGCCAGGAGAGAGAGGACTGAAAGCCAAGAGGGCAAGGAGAGACCAGGCAGAGATCAGTGGTCATCTTGCTTCAACAGGTGGTAACTGACTTTGGTGAGGAAGTAATCTTGAGCTGGACTCTTTATGGCCTTGTAACTGGAAGCTTTTACCCCAAATAAATACACTATATAAAAGCCAACAGATTTCTGGTACTTTGTATGAGTATCCCTTTGACAGACTAATACAATCAATATAAACATATATTTTAAGATAACTTTTTTTATAACAAAAATACTCTCCTATAATAAAGACAATATAAAAGCAATTACCTTTGGAAAGAATATCTTATTACTAGGCCAAGAAAGAACTGACCTCTATGGTGAATAAACTAACTCTCTCAATGAAATCTAATAGGCGGTGAATCAAGGTTGTCAAGTCATGAGGATGCCTTTTAAAAGCTTAAATCACTCAATAATATCTGAGTAAAATTAATCAGTCACAAAAGCAAACCGTTTTCTTCCTAAACATGATTCCTGTGGTAATTAATCTTGAAGTTTCCTTTTCACATACTCAGAAATAGACTTAGGTATTGTGTTCAAACCATTTGGAAGGTGCCCAAGTTAAGGAAAATTACAAAAATTTTTCAACATCAAAAATATTTTTTCAGTGAAACAAAATTATTGATTCAGTGGCCCTTCCTCACTAAAACTATGCATAAAACCTTCCAGTGTGAGACACTGACTACGTGAGCAAAGTGAGTACAAACTCCTTACCCTTCTCTAGGTCACAAACCTGCAGTACATAGCACATAAACATGCTGGGGAAAAAGGATATACATGGGAACAGAAGCTTATCTGAAAGCAACAGACTAGCAGGTTAGGGTCATGAATTCAATTTTAAAACCCAATTTTGTTATAATTTAGAGTTTGTTTTAAATAAATATTCTATCTGAAAGTTTAAAAAATAAAAAATTTGCATTGTTCTTATTTATTTTACATATTGACTAACAATGGTTAATAAAATCAATTACTGAGAAATTCCCCTGGCATATAGTTGTGACAAGTTAAATACTTTTCATGCCTAGCTGTTATTTCATGCCTAGCTGAAGATTTAGTACATGTATATATCTTATGTGTGTGCTAATATATGTATATATCTGCATGCATTTACTTATCAATTATCTTCAGATGCTATTATTTTAAGAATAGATTTAAAATTTTGTCAACCTTCTTCTAAAAGCACTTGTGTTGTTGATAGACTGACAGACTTAGTCCAGAGAACTGAAATATTTTAGCACTGAGATCTCCTCTGTTGTATCTTTCCACTCTTGTAAGCTGTGCCAAAGGGACCAGACCTGGCTGCAGACATGGTATACCCACATAACCCATAGCTGAGGTTCTCTCCATAGGCTCCACTCTTCAGAACAAGTACCGTATTTGTTATAACTTATTGGTTATAACACTGCACTGGGGGAAAATCTTCAAGCCCAAGAAAGGCAGTTTTTTCTCTGATCTCTGTCTGCAGACAGCACCCCCTATCCTTGGCCAACTTGTTCATAAGTGGGGTCTTGGCAAAAGTTGTGGCTGAATCATTGTAAATTCATCCCCACTGTCAGCAAAATCTCAGAACACATGCCCCACAGATGGTCAGTCAGTGCCATTTTCATGTATAAAATAGAACACATTTAAAGTCATCTCTTTTGCTTACAAAGATCTGGATCTGTAGAGCCCAGAATTTGGTTTTTATTCAACATCTATCAATTAGTGCCAGCCACCATTAAGGCACAATAGCTAGCTGAAAGAACAGAATCTGTGGATGTCCCTAATGTCACAAAGAAATGCCTTGTAGAAATAATTAAGGGAAAACTTTAAATATGTCTTAATCTGTGCCACACCAGCTCCCTCACTTTTTCATTCTAATTTAATGATAATAATAAATGGCTTGGGATTATTCTAAAAATACTTAGTATTAGTCAGTATTCTATAGGGAAACAGAACTGACCAGAGATATCTGTAAATATTATGATATGCACAAGTCCAAATTCCATAAGGCAGGCTGCAAGCTGGGAACTCCAGTTCCCCAGGAGAGGCTGGCTAGCTGAAGTAGAGATGAAAATCCCCTCTCTCTGACTGCTAACACCATCACTTTCTCCTTTTAAAGCTTTCCACTGATTGGATGAGATGTCTCTCATTTTTTAAGGCAATCACCTCAGTTGATTGTAGATGGAATCAGCCATAGATGGAATCAACTTATTGATGATTTAAGTACATGAAATTTCCTCACAGTAACAATGAGTCCAATGCTAGCCTGACCAAACTGGGCACCATTATGTGAACAAGTTGATACATGAACCAAACCATCACAGTCCACCCCTTGTCAACTTGGCAGCCACAGACATCACCTTAAACCATACTTAATCTCTAAATAAAATACAGCAGTAGTCAGTTTTCACCTAAAAATATTCAACTGTCCTGAATACAACCAGAAATGCACTAAATCTCTCCATAATAGGATGCAAGCCTTTGGGTAATATTTATTTTAAACTTGATATCCAATAACTTAAATACTATGGCTTGAAACTAATATAATTTATGTCATATGATAAGGGGATAAGATAGGGAAGGAAACAAAGATTTTTCTTTATGTACATACACAAACATACTCATAACAAAACAAGGAAGAAATATTCATAGCCATTGCAGTCCTCAATTCTATTCCTAGTAAAGTAGTCATAGTTCATATTTATCACTACTTTCTTCCATTATCCATTCCATGTTCCCTTTACTCTCAGCAAGCACCTCAGCTGGCCATGGTTCTTTGCCTGTTGGGGTGACCCAAGCCTTCATTCCTGATGTTCTGGGCCATTAGTAGTCCTGTCTGGATTGAGTTGTTATGATTTTCCATTGATTTTAATTGCAGGGCATAGTATAACTATGAGATTCCCTAGGGGAGCTCCTATATTCTGAGCAAAATCTTCTTTTCTTCCATTGTGTAGTAGCAGTCCTATTTCTCCTGGATAATCAGGACCAATCATCTCAGCAAGCATAGTAATTCCTTTTATTCCCTTTTGATTCAGAGGCATGAGGAGCTCAAAGTGGCCTGGTGACAGTTTTAAATTGCAGTTCAATGGAATCATTGTTGTGTCTACTGGTGGAAGCACTCCTTCATTTTGAATTAAGCCCTATAGACCAGCATAGCTTAAGGCTGTAGGGACAAGAATCAAAAATATTTCTAATGGATCACTGGGGGTAATGTGAGTGGTGCTACTCCCATCTTCACACTTTGATTCCTGAACCTGTGAATCATGGCTTTAGAAGAAAAGCACCATAGAGCATACATAGCCTCCTGGAGAATATTGCTTCAGCCCTTCAAGGTATTGCCACCTAGTTTGTGCCATAATTGAGTCTTCAAAAGGCCATTCCACTGTTCTATCAGTTTAGCTGCTTCAGGATGATGGGGAACATGGTAACACCAGTGAATTCCATGAACATGTGCCCATTCTTTCACTTCATTTGGTATTAAGTGGGTTCCTTGATGAGAAGCAATTGTTGGGTGAAATGGAATACCATGATGGTAGATAAGGCATTCTGTAAGTCCATGGATGGTAGTTTTGACAGAAGCATTGAATGCACAGAAGGCAAACCCATATCCACAGTATACAAATTTTCCAGTTAGAACAAATCAATGCCACTTCCATGATGGAAGTAGTCCAATATAATCAACTTGCCACTAGGTAGGAGGCTGATCACCTCAGGGAAAGTGCCATATCAGGGACTGAGTGTTGGTCTCTGCTGCTGGCATTCAGGAGTGGCTGTAGCCACTGCATGAGGAGAAGTCCACATTGCTGAGCCCATCAATAACCTTCATCCCTACCATCATGGCCATTTTGTTCATGAGCCAATTGGGCAATGACAGGAATAGCTGGGGAAAGAGGCCTGCTGGTATCCATAGAACAGGTCATTTTATCCACTTGATTATTAAAATCTTCCTTTGCTTAAGTCGCCCTCTGGTGAGCATTCACATAGGACACAAGTATCTTCATGCTTTTTGCCCACTCAAAAGGTCTAGCCACATATCTCTTTCCTAGACCTCTGTCACCAATTTTCTAATCATGTTCCTTCCAAGTCCCTGATTTTCCAGTCAAACCATTGGTAACAGTCCATAAATCAGTGTAAAAAATCACCTCCAGCCATTTCTCCTTCCAAGCAAAATGAACAGCCAGGTTCACTGCTCAGACTTCCACCAACTGGGAGGACTTCCTCTCACCACTGTCCTTTAGGGACATCCCAGAAAGGGGCTGCAATGCTACAGCTGTCCACTTTCTGGTGATTCCTGCATATCATGCAGAGCCATCTGTTTTCCAGGCCTAGGTGTTCTCTTCCTCAGCCAACTCATTTTAAGGAAATCCCCCAAGAGGTCATAGTCATGAGCTGAGACAGAGAAGGTAATGTGGCAGGAGTGTGGACCATGGGCATTTGAACATCTTCCTTGTGTAACTTACTTGTGCCTTTAGAACTCACTCAAGCCCTATCTCGTATATGCTACTCCCATTTGGTGAGGGAGTGCTGCTGTGCATGCCCAACTTTATGGTTTGGCAGGCAGACAACACCCAGCTCATGATAGGCAACTCAGGTCTCATGGTAAATTGGTGGCCCATGGTTAAGCATTCTGTATCTACTAAGGCCCAGTAGCAGACCAAAAGCTGTTTCTCAAAAGGAGAGTAGTTATCTGCAAAGGAGGCAAGCCATGGCTCCAAAATCATAAGGGTCTGTGTTGTGATTCTCCTATAGCATCCTGTTGAAGGCTCCAGACAGCTCTGCTATTTGCCACTTTCACTTCCAGCACCATTGAATCTTCTGGATCATATGGTGTAAGTGGCAGAGCAGCTTGTACAGCAGCCTGGATCTGCTACAGAGCCTCACCTTGTTCTGGTCCCCACTCAAAACTAGCATCTTTTCTGGTTACTCAGTAAATGCGCTGATGTGGCACACTCAAATATGGAATATGATGTCTCTAAAATCTAAAAAGGCCAACTAAGCCTAGTACCTCTTTTTTGGTCATAGGAGGGGCCAGATGCAACAGCTTATCCTTCACCTTAGAAGGTATAATTTGACATGTCCCATACCACTGGACACCTAGAAATTTCACTGAAGTGGAAAGTCCCTGTATTTTTGTTGGCTTTATCTCCCATGCTCTGACTCTCAAATGTCTTACCAATAAGTTTAGAGTAGATACTATTTCTTATTCACTAGGTACAATCAACATCATATAATAAAAATAATGGACTAGTGTGATGTCTTGTGGGAGGGAGAGATGACCAAGGTCCCTGCAGACAAGATTATGGCACACAGCTGGAAAGTTATTATACCCCTGAGGTAGGACAGTGAAAGTAACTGTTTCTGGTGGTCCTTACTAACAGCAATTGAGAAAAAAAGCATTTACCAGATCAATAGCTGCATGCCAGGTACTGGGGATGTGTTGATTTGCTCAAGCAAAGATACCACATCTAGAACAGCAGCTGCAATTGGAATCACTACCTGGTTAAGTTAATGATAATCCACTATTATCCACCAAGGCCATCTGTTTTCTGCACAGGCCAAATAGGAGAGTTGAATGGGGATGTGGTGGGAATCACCACTCCTGCATCATTCAAGTCCTTGGTAGTGGCACTGATCTCTACAATCCATCTAGTGATCTGGTATTGCTTTTGATTTAGTATTTTGCTAGGTAGGGGCAGTTCTAGTGGTTTCCACTTGGCTTCTCCTACCATAATAGCACTTACTCCACAAGTCAGAAAACCAATGTGGGGATTCTGCCAGTTGTTGAGTATGTCTATTCCAATTATGCATTCTGGAACTGGAGAAATAACCCACAGAATCGGTCCAGGGACCCACTGGACTCACTGTGAGATGGACAGCCCTAAGCTAAATCCCATCAATCGCCTGACCTTCATAAGCTCCTATTCTAACTAGTGGGCCACTGTTATGTTTTCAGTCTCCTGGAATTAATGTTACTTCTGAGCCAGTGTCTAATAATCCCCGAAATATCTGATCATTTCCTTTTCCCCAATGCACAGTTACCCTCGTAAAATATCATAGGTCTCTTTGGATAAAGCTGGAGGAAGATTAATGATATAAATTTTTGGCAGTGTAACAGGATCCTTCTCCAAGGGGACCCTGCCTTCCCGCCATTCAAGGCGCTCTGGGTCGGTAAACTGTCTCAAGTCTGGGAATGGATAAATGGGCCGTGACTGTTTTTGTAAATCAAGTTAGACTTTTATTCACTTGACCTAGAATTCTTCTGCTTATACAAATCAAGTAGGAATGTAGTAGGTTACCCATCTATTTTATTTCTAGGTATCCCATGATCTATTAGCCAACACCAGAGGTCTCTGTAAGTCAGACTTTTTTGATTGCTGCTTTGAGTCTACTGTTCATTGTAGTAGCTATGCCCACCTTGTCTTTAGCAATTAAGTGCTGCCACTTGACTTCTGCCAACCCAGAATCTGATGATCTTCATTGTGTCTAAAGATCCCAGTTCAGTGACAGCAGTATCCACAGTATTATCTGACCTACAGAGAAGAGCAACCACAGAGATCACAGGAAAGATGGAGTTAGTCTTACAAATTTATTCCTCACAGTCCTGCTGAAAGTTGTGTCCTCTGGGCATTGCTGGGGTAGGGGAGCAGGTCTTACATGATAAATCCACTCTAACATTCCAATCTCTCTAAGCCTTTAAATCCCCTCATCTACATTATACCATGACAGTTCTGGCATTTAGCCTCTGGTAAAGTTGGCCATCTTTTGGTCCATCTTTCATCCAACCACCTGAACAAACTGTTAGAGCCCTTTCTAACCCTTCAAGCTACAACCTTGAATCCAGAATCTGCTTAGTGGATCCATATCAATAAATTCAGCCTGATCCAATTCCTTCCACCATTATCCCACATCCTTAATACCCATTCCCATACATATTCCCCTGATTTCTGTCTGTATAAAACTCATGCAGTTCCTTTGGAGCATAGTGTACCTCACCTTTTGGGGCCTGTTGGGACTTCAGTCTAGTTATCCATCTGGAAGAAAAGAGAGGTGGTGGGGATGGGTCATGAGAAGAATGAGAAGTGTCTTGCAAGTCAATTACCTCCGGGCACTGCATTGCAGTTTCATCTGGTGAAAGAGGATTCATCTCTCCAGACCAAAGAGTAAGGGCTGTTTCCTTGGGGAGGTGGTTACAGGATTTATCAGGCACAGTAGGGCTAATCTCTTCAGATGAAGTTTGGATGGCAGATTGCTCAGGGCAGGCTGGAGGTGGAGTGGCTGTTTCCTCATGGCAGACCATTACAAGTTTATCTGGCAAAGACTCTGCAGAATCTAGGGTTTCAATGTCCTCACCACCATCGCTATCAACCCATATGTCCCCATTCCAATTTTCAGGATTCCATTCCATTTTAATCATAAATGCCCTCACTTTAAAAGCAGACAACTTGCACAGCTGGGAGTTTAGTTTATATTGTAATTCAGCCACTTGTACAATGAGACTCTGGTTTTCACAAATATCAAGTCGACAGCTACACAAAATAAGATTTTCTTTCAGGGCACACATAGAAACTTTGAAGTCCTTCATGCGGCACTTATGTTGCAAATTTAAAAGCTTCAGTTCATCCTTTTCTTTTATAACTGTATATGTACGTTCCAGCATATGTAGCAACAACCAACCAATATGATTATGTCTTTAAACTCTACAAAACTCTGTTAATGTGTTAAAAGCACTCTCACCCAGAGCCTTGCCTCTTATAAGCATTTGAGTATCTCTATCCAGTGGTGATATTTCGCATTTCTCTATTGCCAATTCATGCCATGAACTATCGGTACTATCTTAATTATTGAAAATAGAATCATTAGTGCCTTTGAATCTAATTAGAAAACCAATTCCCAAAACCCCAGAACCCATTCAGAAATCTCATCCTTAAGATTCTGTTTCTCAAGAACGACACCTGGTACCAAAGCTGTATTAGTCATGGTTCTCTAGGGAAACAGAACCAATGGGATATATCTGTAAATATTATGAGATTTTATAAAAATTATCTCACACAATTGTGGGGATGCACAAGTCCAAATTCCATAGGACACAGACTGCAAGCTGTGAACTCTAATAAAGGTTTTTTCATGGATTCCCCAAGAGAAGCTGGCTGGCTGAAATAGAGATGAAAATCCCCTCTTCTGGCTGCTGAAATCATCACTTTTTTTAAAAGCCTTCCACTGGTTGGATGAGACGTCTCTCAATTGTTGAAGGCAACTTCTTCAGGTGATTGTAGATGGAATCAGCTATAGGTGGAATCAACTTCCTGATTTAAGCCCTTGAAATTTCGTCACAGTTAACAATCAGCCAGTGCTTGCTTGACCAAACAACTGGGCACCATTACCTGGCCATGTTGACACATGAATCTAACCATCACATACTCTATTCTTTCTAAAGGGCCAATATATCAAATTTTAGGAGCCAAATTAAAGAAATTGCTGAAAAATTATTTCTGCCTTCTCTAAAATTTCCTCCTCTCTAAAAATAAAATAAAAATTAATTTATTTTAAAATTGTGCCTATAATTTTATGTATTCAACTTAGCAGTGGCAGTATACTTTAAAATTTGCTTGAATTAAGATCATACTTTTTAGCATGTTAAATAGTTAACTGTTGCTAGTTAAATGAATTATTTTCTTTCCTATAAGCTCAGAAAAATATGCTAATTATCTCAAACTTGGCCATATTTTATTTTCTATTTAGTTTTCAAAAGAATTTACCAGTTTACCAATATCAATGTTAGTATATAAAGTGTGTTATAAAAGTGTCACACACAGATCAAGAAAAATAATGTAAAGATATATTTATTGGCTAAATGAAAGGAACGTTTTATTGGGAAACCTGTTAAAAGTTTTATTACTAAAAATAATTTAAAATATCTCAATTAAAAATAGTTTTTATCAAAATTAGATTGAAAGACACTGTGAAAGAATAAATAGGACATTTATTTGAATAAAATCAACTTCTTAACATGCATTAAATATCCTTGCTAAGCTTCAAAAAAGTCACATAGCTGAAATTTTTCCTCTTCTCTTTTTCAACATTAAACCAAGCTATTCAACAGTCATTTGCTGTAATCAGTTAAAGAAACTTAACAGCAAGCCAGCAAAGCTTTATGATAGAATTTTTTAAAAATCAAACTATAAGTTTTCTTTATGAGGAAAATATTAATAAGTCTACACAAGTTAGTGAGAAAGAAAAAGGAAAGAGTTCCAGGGTCCACTGGCATATTTACCTCTCTCAGATCAGGGCAGTTAGCAGTCAATAAACACAAGGTAGCATTTTATGTCTATATAAGAGTTCTCTAGATATATGTGGTTCCTGCTCACACATCAGTGGAATGTAAAATAAAAATTCAAGAATTTCAGACACCATTGTTTTCAGAAATATTACAAAGGAAAATAAAACTTGCTTTCCCACCATTAAGGAACAAAAGTTCAGATAATTGAGTTATTCATGAGAGACCACTAAAATATTGGGGAAGAAATCTGGAATTTAGCATAACTTTGCCTTTGGCCAACTCTAATGCATACCTATAAAGTGGAATTATAGCATCATTTGTGTGCCAGATGCCACAAAGTTATTACCCTCTTGGAAAGAGACATTCCTTCAAGCTGTACACTGAAAATTTAAGATGGTTGAAATTTTTTAATTACGAAAGGTTATACTAAGACTCAGAAACTAAGAAAGCTGATTCTTAGATTTGATAAATGGCATGAAGTCAAATATTTGGTAAGCCATTGAAATTAAAAGTTGCCAAGGCGGGAGAGATACCATGATCATGAAGGTGGTTTTCCCAGAGCGAGGCTTATCCATTGCACTCCCGATGTGCTGACCCCTGAGATTTCTCCAAATGTGGGAAACTCGACTGCATAATTTGTGGTAGTAGGGGACTGCATTCGCGCTCTACCCTAAAAAAAAAAAAAAAAAGATTAATATTTTCAGAAAAATAATGGAAATTGGGTAATTGGGAAGTAGTATATGGTGGAATATTATTCAATCATTAAATATTAGACTTTCAAAAAAGCACTTAATGACAAGAAAATTCTAAAAAATATACCACACTAATGAAAGTTATTAATAAATGAATAGATATATGGGAACTCTGTATTTAATGTATTTTATGCATGACTTTTCTGTAAACCTACAACTTCTCTATAAAAAAAGAAAGTTCTCATGATAAAATGCTAATTAATTTTTAGAATAAAAATACATTACCTAATTTTATATTATTCTAATTTTAATGTAATAATGAACATGTGTTATTGGTTTTGACTACTCTACATCCTTCCAATATCTGGGGAATTTTTTGCCCTCTATGCCCTTGTGGGAGACAAGATTGGCCTCCAAAACTAGGAACTGCTACCCATTGTCCTAGATTCCTTTGCAGTTAAGGCACAGATATGTAAATTGGCCTCTGCCACTCTCAGAGACTTCCACTGAAGAGCTGGTGGCAAGTGGTAAGAGACAGGGAGTGTTCAATGCAACAGCAAGCATTTCTTCAGAACTCTTTCAGGGTTTGGAGATTTTCCCTAGCTGCTTAGTAAACCAGACTCTCCTAGCCTCCCAACAAGTCTCTAAGTTCCCTAACATGTTCTTAATAAAATCCTTCCTGCTTAATTAAACCAGAATCCGCTTCTTTTGCTTGTAATTAAGAACTTTAGCTTTCAGTGATATGTAACAAAATGTGAAGTGCATTATCTGTGGGCGAAACATTTATGAGTCATTTTTGCTTTCTTTTATATATTCTTGTTTATTACCAATTTAAATAGATCTTATTTTATATAATCAGTGAAAGGCATGTGACTTTTTAATCAGAGTTTTCTTTTGGTGTTTAATTAGTTAGCTTAATGAAATATGGTTAGCGTAGTCAGTGGTATGGCAGAGCTGGCTGTTAACTGGTCACAACAGTCAGTTGTGTACACATCTTCCCAACTCCACTTTCAGTGACATCATTTTAATAGTTTAAAATCAGCCATGGTAGGAGTATTTAAAAGACAGAAAATGGCATGGTTTTGTTTTGTTTTGTTTTGTTTTGCTTTTCCAAAACAGCCAGTCTTTAAAAATCCAGACTTTTTGCCCCCAGAAGCCTATTATTAAACATTTATCAGCACACCACTGTATGTTGTCCTATACATATTTCTACTCTCCATTCTATCACCAAATTCCTCAAAAGTAATTAAACACAGTTCTTTGCCAGAAGTCTTTTGCTGTATTAGTCTCAGTGGCTTTCATCATCCAGTAGTAGGAAATCATTTAGGATGTTTTCAACTATGAATAATACTGATTAAAGGTGACTTAATCCCTTATTAAACAAGCATGGCCCATAAACCAATAGTATCCAGAGCTATTCTAGCCAAAAACTAGAAACACTCCAAATGTCAACCAACTGGTGAATGGATAATCAATTTGTGTTATATCCATATGATGAACTACTACTCAGCAATTTAAAAAAGCAAAATATTAATATACATAACAAAGATGCATTCAAAACCATTGTTGTTATATCAAAGAAGTTAAACTCCAAAGATTGCATACTATATATTTCCATTTATATTAAATTTTAGAAAAGGAAAAATGAAAGTGACAGACTTTGGTGGTGGTTGCACAACTCTATTATATTATATTAAGAAAATTAATCCAAAAGCACACTTTAAACAAGTTAATTTTAATGTATATAAATTATTCCTCAGTAGATGGGGATGTGGCGAGGAGGAGAAGGAGAAAGAGAGAGCTAGCGAAGAGGATCCAAGCAATGCCCCTTAAAATGGTCTTCAGAAGTTATAACTTATCCATTGTATTGGCCTATTTGAGAACTTTTGAATTCTAGCAAAAATTTGAGAACTTCTGCTAGCACATTCTTTGTAATTCACCATGGTATCTAGTTTACACATGAGCTGTTAGGTTGGTGTCCATTGTTTAGTAGGTGGGCCCAACCTGGCAAAATGCAACTTTTCAATGGCGCCTTATTGAATTCAATTAGGACCAGAGGATGTCTCCAAAAGTACCCTCCACTCGACTGATGGTTTTAAAATGAAAAAGCACTTGCTTTAAGCAGTTCCTAATTTCTCACTTTCACTGTGAATCCTACTGAAACAAAATGATAGTTTTATTATTCTAGTACCTTAGCTGAAACTATAAAACGTACAATACTTTCCATAGATGGACCCCAAACATGCATCTGGTTTCTTTCTTAGTCTTTGGTTTTGCTTTTTTTAAGTCTTTGATGAAGTTTGGAACTTCTGACTCACAGTTCCTTTGCAAAAGCTGACTTTCTTTTTATTTCTCTCTTAAGAATGAATTTGTATGTGTGTGTCTTAAAAATGGCTTACTTCTGTTACATGTATATTGTCTTTTACTATGTTTTAAATGATTTGCCTAATATCCTGACATATTTTTTACAAAGTATTATTGTTTTTCATTTATCTGATAATCTTCTGAATTAAATAAAGACATTTCAAATTCACTCTTTCTAAATGACTACTTTGAATTTAGAGTCAACATATTTATATAATATAAAAGCTAAATTGTAATTATTAAAAAATATTTAAAAATACAAATATAAGCAGAAAGTAAAAAGCAAGATTGTTAGCAGGATGTATTGCATAATACAATGAATACATGATCCATTAATTAGTAATTATGAGACATACTATCTTGATGGCGAGAGTTGAAAAAAGAAAAAAATTGTTGATTCCAAACCTGAAAAAGTTTGCAGTCTCAATTCTTAGATAAGAAATAATCATCAAAGTCGTTTTAGTCAACATTCAGTGTAGTGTTTCATTTTGCATTATGTGGTTTGAATTTACATTATGTGACTCCATTTGAGGGAAAATGTTTTACCTAATCTTTCCCAAACTTGTTTGAAAAAAAGGTTTTTTTTACTAACAGAAAAAATAAACTGACATAGAAGAAGATAAGTATAGAAAGTTTTTCTAAAAAAAAGTATCCTCTTGCAACATAAGATAAACATTAACCAAAGCTAAAACAAGACGAATAACAGTGAAGCTTGTTTTTAAAATAATTCTTGTCAAATTTAAGTAAAAGAAAATAGATGGCATAGTTTAGAATTTCTCAAAATTATATGAAAATCATATATGTGTATGTGGAAATGTATTGAATGCTATACATTTTTAATAATTTAGAAATCTAAAATTAGAACTCATTAAATAAGTCCATGTCTCTTACTCAAAGAACAAAAAAGTAAATAAAAATACTGGTAGCACTCACAAATCATTAACATTGCTTTACAGACTTCATTGTAAATGAAAAAAAAATTGAATAGGATAAAAACAGAAAATATATAAAGATCTATAATTGCACATGATTGGGTATTTTGAAGTTCAATTTTAGGAAAAAAAGGCTAGGCAGAAAGAAGTCAGGAAATAGATAAAAAATGAATAACAGGAAATGAGAAGCATACCCACAATAAAGATTTATGATTTTCTGTTTATGTGAATTCCACTAGACTATGAGCACCTAGGATATAGGTGCCATGTCTTACTCATTTTGCATTTTTGGTACTGACCATGGTCCCTGGTAAATAATAGGGGTTCAGTAATTTTCGATAAATAAGGAATGAATACACGTTTTGAGTGAATCTCTCTCTCTCTCTTTCTCTCCCACTTTTCTCTTTCTCCACACCTCTCCCCAACTCTGTCACATATACACACACATGCACATACCTAATGGTTAGACAACAGAATTTAGAATAAAACATGGAAATATGTGGCAGGACTTAACCTTTTAAAATATTCTTACATATATGTTTCATAATAGAGCAAAGCACATTTTAAAATTTTTTATATTAGAGCAGTTGTAAGTTTATAGAAAAACATGCAGAAAGTTCAGAGTTTGCACATCCCCAACTCCCAGTTTTCTTTCTTATTAACATTTTGCATTGGTGCAATAATTTTGTTGAAATTGATGAAAAAATATTATTATAGTTATACTAACTATAGTCCACAGTTTACTTTAAGGTTCACTTTTTGTGTATAGAGTTCTATGGTTTCTGTTTTCTTTTGTTTTGTTTTGTTATTCTGGTAAACTAATTACAACTTAAAATTTCCCATTTTAACCACTTTCAAGTATACAATTCAGTGGTATTAATTTCATTCACAGAGGCAAGATGGCGTTAGTGTAGGAGGGCACACACTGCAAGTGCCCAGAGCAAGGCGGATTGTGGACGGGGTCCTTCCCGGGAGTCTATGCTGTGCACGCGTGGAGTGAGAAGCTTGGGACATCTATCTGCGAGGATCAACAGCGTGGACCGAACGGTGGAGATTCGTGAGTTTTGAGGCTGCCAGTGGAGGTTGGCACAGGTGGCTGAGCCCCACGGTTAGGGAAAAAAAAATAAAACGGCCATTTTGAGCCGCGGGCGGGGCGAAAAAGTTTTATTTTCTGGGGATCTGGCTGCCTGGCGCCCCTTGGACCTTGTGTGAACAGAGCAAACGAGCTAATCAGCACCCGGTGAACCGGAGGGGGGATTTTGGTCGGGGAACGGAGCTGATTTCCCTAGCCACCCAGGGATAAGACCCGGGCCGCTGCGGAGCCAGGAGGAAGGGACACTTCCCAAAAAAGGGAGGGTTCCGTTGGAAGACAGGGAAGGGTATTTTATATGTTTAGACATTGATCTGGCTGCCTGCACCGCCCCATAGCTTTGGGGAGCAGATAAGCCGACCTGAAGCAGCATCAGGCTGAGAGAAGACGCGAATCTGCACTCAAACTGATTTACTGAGCAGCCCGGTGACGCTGGAGCTCAGCGCCAGAAGGGGCGGAATCCTCCATCTTTAGCACTCCTCACTGACTAACATCAGAGCTTCAGCTAACCCGGGGAGTCCGGAAAGTGGGACGTGCTTGATTAATTTCCACGGGCCCAGCTAGGGTCCCTTCCGTAAGGGGGTTGGTCTAGAGGAGGAATTATTTTGAGTCCTGCATTTGGCTAAAAAAAAAAAAAAAAGTGAGGTCACCTCAACAAATGAAAAATAAATTCTTTTTAATTTAGTTTAATAGCTAAAAGCTGCTTCAGGACCTGCATATAGAACCCTGTGGGGAAATTCATTGATAAACACAAGTAGGCAGGAAGGATCCACATGGACCCTAGGGGAATCATTGACCCCTCTTAGCTCTGTTTGACTGCTTGCCTGTGTGGATCTTTGGTTTCTCTCTGTTACTTTCTGGTCTATTGCTATTATTCCCGTTTTCCTCCCCCATTCCTTTTTCCTTCTATATATTTTTTTAAATAGGTGCTGCCAGCTGGTCACTTCTTTGCTAGGCTTCTTATTCAGTAATTTCCCACTCGCTGTATATATTGATTCTGTATTACAAACTACCGCTTATTCTTCCTGCATCTTTCTGCCTTCTGTTTTCTGTTGTGGCTCTTAGAGACAATTTTTTCATAGGCCCACAACTTAAGGGTGTCAATTTCTATCCCATCTATTTTGTTTTCTTCTTCTTCTTTTTTCTTTTTTTTTTTTTATCAGTATTAATTTTTCCTTTCAGACCTTTCTCTACTATTTCTCTCGCTCCTCATAATTCTAGCCTTCTAAATCACTATATATATATATTCCTCCATTTGTTGTCCCAGTCCATTGTAGGAACTCCATACTTTTTCCTAGTACTCTACACTGCCTACTCAAGTTAAATATTCATCTCATTAAGTCTCATTTTGCCCCTCTTCTAACTTTTATCAATGTTTCTATTATCCTTCTGCCTTCCTTACATCTTTTGATTTCTCTGGCCCTAACCTTTTGCCTTCAAGGGAACATAGAAAGAAGCAAGGAAATACAATAAGAAGAAAAACTGCCAAAGAGAAAACTTAACTCACACGCAGAACCAACAGCTAAATAGAATTCTAGAGCATAGAGAAAAGCTAATCAACTGAACAAACCCATCAAGATAATATGATGACTA